>SBJO01000114.1:0-17639 GCA_015832245.1 Nosema granulosis
AAATCAGATACTTTAGAACGCAAAAGCTTATATATTGCGGTTAAGGTGGGACGAGAAATATAATAATCTCTACAGACATCTTTTATTCTTTTTGAAGTATCCCAGCAATATATATATAAGAAAATTCTTGATAATGGTTTTCTAAACTGCAGAAATACAGAACCGTGCCGTATTGGTAAAGAAGTTTTATAAGTTTCACATCTCAAATTAGCGCAATACCACCTATTTTTGTCTATATGATCAGAAACCTTTTGCTCTTTCATGTACTCAGAACAGGTTAAACATTGCTGTTTTTGCGCCAAAAGACCTAAAACTCTCAAGTTGGCAATGACTTCATCAATCGGTGCATTCAACATCTTCAACACAACTGATTCGAAAATCGTCTCTCCTTCCATTGGGGTTAAAAATAAAATAAATATTTCATCATGTAAAATATCTGTAGTCAAATTGCATCATGTAAAACATCTGTCGCTCAGCGACAGATGTTTTACATGATCCGATTTTTCACCATTGGTCACATGCAATGAACCAGAATATATTATAGTAGGATAGGAACTGACGTTATAAAACCGACACCGTAGATATGCTTAAAACTAATACAGCCAGTAATCAAGCATCTAAACACAGTAGAAGTCATAGGAAAGTCTGAGAATGAAGTAGATGAAAGTACTATCCTTAGAAAACACGAAACATTGTTCAGAGATGAAATTGACCAACGGAAAGTGTGTAATGTCGCAAAACACAAAATTACAACGGAAGAACATTTACCGATATTTTCGAGAACCGGAAGAATACCTATTCATTTCGAAAAGTTAATTGGGGAGGAGATCCAAAAGAACTTAAGACTTGGGATTATAAGGCCGAATCACTCACCCTGGAGCAGCAGAATAGTCCCCGTAACAAAAAAAGATGGTAACCTTAGAATGTGCATAGATTATAGACCTTTAAATAAAATAACCATCAAAGATAAATATCCACTGCCACGCATAGACGAAATACTTGATTCTCTTTCGGGGTCTAGAATATTCTCAACACTTGACGCCACCTCAGGGTACTATCAATTGGAAGTAAAAGAAGAGGACAAACAAAAAACCGCATTTTCCTGGAAAGGAGGACACTTCGAATGTAATAGAATGCCATTTGGTTTATGCAACGCCCCTTCGATGTTTTAAAGAGCTATGGATACAATCCTGAAGGAAGAAATAGATCGCTTTGCTATACCGTACCTCGATGATATTATCATCTACTCAAAAGATTTAAACACCCATAAGGAACACATGGAGACTGTATTTAGAAAACTTAAAGAAGCCGGGATATCTCTTAACAAAAATAAATGCAAATTACTTAGACATCAGGTTAAGATCCTAGGGAATGTAGTATCTGAGGAAAAAAATAGACCAGACAAAGAAAAGATAGAATGCTTAAAAGCCTACCCGCTTCCAAAAACAGTAAAAGAACTTAGATCATTCCTAGGCCTCCTCAACTATTGTCGAGAATTCATAAAAGACTTCTCTTCAAAGGCAAAACCCTTATATGAACTTCTAAAAGGCGAAACAAAGAGGAGCGTAAAAGACTCGTTCATACCAGTGAGTCTAAGGATGCTTTTGTAAAATTAAGAGGGTAAATGACGGATGAGACAGCAAGAGCACAGCCGGATTTTGAGAAGGAGTTCATATTGACAACGGATGCTTCAGAGTACGGAATCGGCGCAATCCTGGGTCAGATAGATAAAGTTGGCAGGGAGAAGATGATATCCTCTTATAGCAAAAACTTTGACAAGCACCAGATGAACTATTCGGTAACAGACAAGGAATTATTAGCAGTAGTCAAAGGGATAGAACACTATAGGCACTACTTACTAGGTAAAGAGTTCATACTAAAAACCGACCACAAAGCGTTGACATATCTTTGGGAAACAAAAAACCCTACTAGCAGATTATTGAGATGGGCTATGAAGCTCCAAGAATATAAATTTAGAATATAATACATCAAAGGCGAGGATAACGCTTTAGACGGACTTAACAGAATAAACTCGCTTAGAGTGGACGACAAACACAATAAACGAATGTTAAACCTAGAAGAAAAACGGATGATCTTGGAAGAATATCATATGAAGCTAGGACACGAGAGTCCAAATAATATGAAAGCCGCTATAGGAGCAAGGTATAAATTGTGATTCAATGTACACGGATATTGATAAACTATGCGATGAATGTCTGATATGCAAGAAAGCAGGAAGGGCAACAATTAACACCAATATCAAAGTCATTGAGACAAATAGAGCAAACGAACTGTGGGAAATAGATCTCATGGAGAGGTTAACCGATAGAGGCAACAATGTGTTTGTGGTGGGTCTGCATCGACCACTTCACAAAATGGACAGAAACAAAGGTAATTAGACATAAAACATCCGAAGAAATACTAAGGGCTGTCAAAGAACTTATCATCCATAAACATGGCATCCCTGAGAGGATTTTATCGGATAGTGGCCTTGAGTTCGCAAACAGCCAAGTGGAAGAGTTTGCTAGGGCACATAAATTTAAATGGGAGTTCTTGACCCCATTTCATCATCAGACAACAGGCGCTGTCGAACGGGTTATTCAAACATTAATGATGAATCTAAGGAAGCTATCAGAGTTCGGCAAAAGAGATGGCGCGACGTCATAGAGGATGCAACATTGGCAATTAACCTGTCCTTTAATAGAGCACTCGGGACCTCCCCTTTTGTATACACGCAAGGAAGGTTACCGGAATTCGAAGTGGATCGGAAGCTGGGACAGCAGAGAGTATATGTTAGTAAAAATCTCAGTGAGAAGACGAGAAAAGAATCGTTTGTAAAATATAAACAAGAAATAAGTAAAGTAAAAGTAGATAATAAAAAAAATACAATATAGGAGACAAGGTGCTGGTATTCCGTAAAACACAGAATAAATTGAAACCGAATTGGCACGAGGGGTTTACGATTGTAAACATCACACCCCGGATGCATACGTAGTTGCTAAAAACGGACGAGAGATTAGGGTGAACAAAAATCACATAAAGGAGGGGTAGCCTTTGTTGGGGGACGTCGTAGACGCCCCTACTTCTTAACTTTTATTATTTTCTAGAAATCTATTCCTTTAAAAATTTATATAATTTTGAACCCATGCAGAAAGATAATCAAATAAATGCTTGTCAACATGACAATATTACTGTCAGTTTTTCTCAATACATTTCTTCTAAGTTCAGCTTTGATCTGTTCAAAATTTTCTAGTGAAAAAATAGACTTCAATAATGGATCTTTTGTTAATAGTTTCAAAGCTTGTTGTTGTTTAAAATTCCATTTTTAAAATTTCATGATTTCTTCAAAGTCATCTATCCAATTATCTACCTTTTTTCATCTAAGAAACGAACTTCCCTAATTATACATATGCTCTTTCTCATTCCTATCCCTAAACTCTCATCATTTATTTTAAATACTATTTCCTCCAATTTTTCTTTATTATTATCATCGTTCGTATCTTTTTTTCCTTGATACATTCACCCTTTCTGTGGAAATTGAATTCAATATGTCCTGTATCACAGGTACTTTGTTAGTTCTAAAGTATAATTCTAACATTGATTTGTTTTTGTTTAGTTTAATTGTTTTATTTATTGCATCTCCTGATTGTTCCATTGGTCTTAATTAAAAATTTTCTTTATATATTTTTAATAAATTAATTTATACCTGATTTAAATTCAGCAAATATGAAGATGACTTTTATATACTGATTTGATAAGAAATGTAATAAAATAGAACCTTATAGTCTCTTAAGTTTACACAATGCCTTTTCTGATCTCTCTGATAAAATTCTACGACTTTGTTTTTTTTTTAATTTAATTTTTCTGTATTTCATTATATGTTATATAATATATATCACAGCTAGGTTAGCAAGGTGGTCTCTATTACTACAAGAGTTCGATTTTGATATTAAACATATAAAGTGGGAAAATAACTTTACTACCCATTTGAGCAGGGATTTCAGTCAGATACAATTAGACAGGACAAGGTAAAAGAAATCTCTAGGGCAAGAGTAAGAGAAATGGTGATCTTTTATCATGACTTATTAGGACTTGGAACAGCAGATACTTTAAGATATGCACTATTAGAGGAGTACACATGGGAAAGGTGTAATAAGGATATAGAAGACTTTGTAAATAGCTGTGAGGTATGTCAGAAGGAAAACCCATCGAAAGAAGATAAGGACAACATAGAAATTACAACCAGGAGATTGGGTGACTTGTGGGAGGCAGACATAGTGGGACCATTCAGAGAAAGTGAGCAGGGGTTCAAACATATACTAACAATGATAGATCATTATACAAAGATTACGGAAGTTGCTCCACTTTACACCAAAGACATGGCATCAGTGTTATCATTAATAGATAACATAATATGTAAAAAATACGGAATACCCAAAGCAATATTAACGGATAACGGTAAAGAGTTCTGCCGTGTGCTAACTACAACACAGGATCGGTTTCATCAAATTAATATATGTTTTAAATATTTTACCGATTATCTTATATGTTACATATTAAAATATATAAGAAAAAATATATACATTAAATATGAATTCTTTCAAACCCACAAAATCTGTTTACATTACTTTTATTAAATCAGGGCGTGCACCCTCAGGGCACGGCAAGTTCAAAAATAGACAATGTGAAGAATATGCAATGAAGATGGGAATCAATTGGAAATATGGATCACCATAGAACCCAACGACGACGGGCTGGTGGAAGGATTTAACAAAACGTTAGTAGCGAAATTGAATAAAATTGCCGAGTTCAGCAGGTTTGATTGGGCTAGATGCTTGAACAAGGCAAACAAAGCATACAGATATTCATACCACAGGACAATTGGGTGCGCCCCGGAAGAGTTACTCGAGGGTCAAAGGAGTTTTATTGGAGCAAAATAAGGAACCATAGTGAAAAGTATAGCCAATCATATGAAAATCGGGATGAAAAAGCGAATAAAACAGAATTTGAGATGGGGATTTAGTCTGGTACAAGAAGATCAGTACAACATCAGACAAACTCTCTCCAAAATAGAAAACCAAGGTGAAGGTGTTACAAAAAGGATTAAATTCATATAAGATTGTGCTAGAAGATAGAAGAGTAATTTTTACTAACGGGAAACACCTAAAAATTTTCTTGGAAAAGGGGGTGTGTTGGGAATAGAGGCCATAGATAAAACGTCAAAAATCTCATGTGTTTTGATTTAATTTATCAGGCCAAAGATATAAATAAGACACCGATTTAATTAAACATGTTTTTACCAAACAACAACGACATTTGTAAATAAAAAGTTTATTAAAATCTATTTTTGAGACATGCTTCAATCTCGGATAAGTTAGTAACCTCTAAAAATATACAATATGTATATTTATTAAGAATTTATACATGTTTTTATATCATATAGATGCAAATAAACCTTATCCAAAGGACAATTTTATGTTTTTTTTTAAAAAAAAAACACCCTTGATGTCAAAAAAAATCTTAAATGAGTTTGAAAAGGGTAAATAGTTGCGTAATATGCCACTATAATGAACTTTTATGAGATAGGTCGATTGATTAATCGAAGTCCCGATGTTGTAGGTATATATGTGAACAATGAAGACGAATATGGGGAAAAAAGAAAAGGATGGCCGTCGTTCGTCACTTTCTACAAAAATGGTCAACCCTACGCAAACTGCATCGAATAGTAGATTGTATGTTAAATATATCAATATACAGTTAGATACGGTGTTTCAAATTCTACAGTTTTAAGAGATATCAAAGACGATAAATCCTTAAAGTTTAAAATGATATTTACGTCGTGTTCAACATCAAAACACAAAGATTTACGCTTTAGATTTGCGTTAGAGCATGTATTATGGACTGAAATGTGGAAGAGCATAATCTTTTTTCAACGAAAAAATCAGCTTAGATGGACGCGATGGGAGTCTCCTGTGGTCTAGTGGTAGAACTCCGGGTTCGATTTTCGGCCAGGCGGTTTTTTGTATTTCTCTGGAGATTAGATATAATGCAAGGTTTTGATCGTTGTCAGAAGGTTTTGAATGTAAAAACGGTTAATTCCTATTTACAATTGAAATAGGCCCATAGGTCCTAGGAGATTACTTTAGTTGATTTGCAAGTCTTGTAGTTTAATGATAAAATACTTCTGACATAAGGAAGAGATATGGGTTAGAATCCCAAACCAAGACATTTTCACAGGGGGGAGTGAGAGATACACAGAGGAAAAGACAGATATGGACGAATAATCCACAGGACCTTCCTTTCAGGTGCTGTACACACGGTCGTGCTCGGTGGGCGTTCCTTGATCCAAGGTATACGTTGTTAGTGTAAGGGGTGTGATACTACAGATATGTTAGGGATTACAATGCGCTGTGAACTCTGTTGCCCCCGGGTTGGATGCCACGCCCTTTTAGGAGAGGCTTCTGCGACACCTAGCTATGGACTGGAATGTTGGCTGTCTAGTGGTACTTATGACCTGACACCAAAGCCGCCCGAGGTATGGTAGCGCTTGTTGCGCAAGAGGTCATAATAGGAAGGGGGTTTAGTGACTAATAATCACACAGTATTTAATGAGAAAGCGATCGCAGATGTACACATCCAAGTCACTATGTAAGATTTCTCCCCACCTAGACTTAAAAAAATGGGCCTGATTGATACAAATACTATTGGCACCATCTAAGCATGGAAGAGATAATATATAGTAAAACAATTTTGGGAGGCGGTGACCTTTTTGCAGTGGTTCTCAATGTGTGCGTCCCAGAGATTATATGTTTTTCTGCATAGGTAAATAATTTTTTATTCTTTTTAAAAAAATTAAAAGGGGTATTTTAATGGAAAAGAAAAATGAACAGTCAAAAGATGCTGAAGGAAAGAGTGCTTTAGATCTAAGGGGGGGGGCTGTTCTGAAAAAAGACAAATTTTTAAGTAAGAAGAGGATGTGACTTCTTTGGCTTCAAAATCTAAATCAAATAAAAAGCAAAAACTCGATAGAAGCGTTTATATTGCGAAAGCTATTTAGGTTTTGGATTTTATTGGCATTGAAATTTGGAACATCCACTGCCAGTTTGCTTAGTTTGTGGACTGATAATGTCAAATGAGTCAATGCCGCCTCCTAGTAAACTCGATAAACGTTTTAGAACAGCGCACCCACATTTGAAAGGTAAACAGCAGACTATTTTCAGCGTATGTGTGAACAGGAAAAAAAAGGCGGGAAATTCTTTTATGAGCTTGATAACGGTCACGAAAAGGCTCAGATTGCTTCATATCTTGGTGCGGAAGTAATAGTAAAAAACATGAAAGCTCATACTTTGGGTGGGTCGGTTACTCTGCCTGCTTGCAAAATGACGGTTGGTACTATTTTGTGATCTGAAGCTGCTAAAAAATAGTATGGTTCTTATTTAAATGATACTGTTAACAGGCGTATAGAGGAAAAGTCTAAAACATTGAAAAGATAGTATGCATCATAAAACTAAAACATTGTGGTTTTATATTGCAAGTTGATGAATCTGCTGACACTGCAAACAAGGCACAATTGATTGTTTTCATTCGATTTATTAATGGTGACAAAATAGAAAATCCGTTTTTTGTAAAGAGTTGAGTAAGACCACAAAAAGTGCAAACATTTTTAATATTCTGAATACTTATTCGAAGAATTAGAATCTATCTTGGAAATCATGTGCCGGAATTTGTACAGATGGTGCCGTCCATGATAAGCTGTAACAAGGGCTTAGTTTTTTATATAAAAGATCAAAATGAGGGTTTGATTGTCACACATTGTTTTCTTCACATAGAGGCCTTGATGTCAAAAACATTAGGAATAGGGTTAAAAGAAGTTTTAGATCAAGTAGTAAAGATGATAATTTTTATAAAGATAAGATCACTCGCGTCTTGGTTGTTTGGACAGATTTGTATCAACATGGATTCTCAGCACAGAAGACTAATTTTACACAGTGATGTAAGAAGGTTATCGAGTGGGAATGTACTTAACCGCGTAAATGAGTTGAAAGGAGAACTTATTGTTTTGTTTGACGAGGCGAAACAGCTCCACTTTTCTGATCTTCTTAGATGCGAGTTTTGATCTTCAAAACTTGAATATCTGCCATCCATTTTTTACAATCTTAATATTTTGAATTCGAGAATGCAAGGTAAAGACGAAAACATTCTTATAACAACGGGTAAAATCCAAACCTTTAATAAAAACTAAATATCTGAAAAAAAACCAGCAGAAGGAGGTAGTCTTGAAATGTTTCCAACGATGGAATCTAAATGTAAAACAAAAATATAATCTTTGATTGTAGATCATTTGTTAAATTTAAATGATAAAATGATTTGCTATTTCTCATAATTCGACACCTCGCAATATGATTGGATAAGAAACCCATTTTCTGAAATGAACTTTGATTCTAACTTGACTATCAGAGAAAAAAAGATCTTATAAATTTGTCTGTTGACCGTGGTATGTTGATCAAACTTGAAGAGTTTTGGATATCAATACGAGACGAACATACAGCTCTTTCGAAAAATCTCTTGATATATTACTACAATTTTCTACTTCATGCCTGTGTGAGTTTGGATTTTCAACACTTTCTCAATAAAATGCAAAAAGAGCTAATCTACAAATAATTGATGATGAAATGAGGGATTGTCCTCCCACCACAAGACCCAATATTGAAGAAATGATACATCCGAACAAATCACATTCTATTAATTGCAATTAAAAGTAATCATTGAAAAGGATCCTATTTTTTGTATTTAAATTAACTTGTATTAATATCGCCTGATCATTAAATAGTTAGGGCGCCCAGACATTGAAAGTTTGTGTAAACGCGCCCCCACAAAAAAGTATGAGAACCGCAGCCTTATAGAATGGGTAGGCTTTTGCGACAACAAGATGTTGAAAATATAATTCATAGACATAAAAATGAATAGTTAAACATACTGTAACATGCTTGAAACTTCTCTAAAACGTTTCATTGATAAAAATTGCGGAAAAATACATTTTTCAACAGGACAATGCTCCTTGTCACCGTGCTATGAAAACAACAGCTTGTTTTCTTAATAACAATATTAATCCAGGGACTTTGCAAGCTTTGTGTGGTATACACACGGCATTGACGGTTGTTGGTGAAGACTATAAGAGTTTACTCATTTTTATTTGTTTATATTTAATTGATCTGTAGGGTAATCAAGATCATACAAAAAATCAGTAATATTATTTGTTTATTAAACAAATAAAACTATAAATAGGATTTAGGGATAATATCCCCAATGAATATAGCAGACCAGATGACAGATGCCGATCAGACAACCAAAGCAGACACCGACAAGACTTTCAGACCAGAGAATCAAGAACTAATAAATTTGTAAATAAAAATTGAGTAAAAGTATTTTAGAGACGTACTTTGCATTAGGATACGTCAGTTTGAGCTCAAAGGACAGTAAAGTGGAAGGAACAACAAAAACAGAAACAAGTGATAAAAACAAGAGAAAATCAAAGTTTAGATTAGTAATAGAAGGGTTGGAAGAAAGGCTTTTCCAAGAGATAGCGATTATAGACAATATAAAATATATAGACATCATAAAATGGCGTAAGAACTTCGACGAACTTATTGCGCTTAATAAATGGAATAAGACGATACAAACAGCAGTTTTGAGACAATTAATCAAAGACGAACAAGTGCAAGAAGAAGGATTAAAAGACAATTGGAAAGAAATAAAGGAACAAATAATTAGAACTAATTATCCAATAGAAGAAGAGCGTCTCTACAAAAAGAAATTGCAGTAAACGTTTCAGATAAATTACGTAACTATACAAGACTACTATTATGAATTGAGAAACACAGCTAATATATTACAAACGATAAACAAAATGAAAGATAATGAATTAAAAGCCATGTTAGGAGAAGCATTCTATAATAGACTAAGTAGATACGCATATGAAAAGGTTTTAGAAATGTGATTTGATGAATTTACTTCGTGTTTTAACTATCTTAATAGATTAGAACTTAATCTACAGGTTCGAAATAGAGAAATTTTAGAAGGAAGGGACAACCCAAGATTTAAAGACGATAAGCAAGTCCCCTTTTCTCTAAACAATAATCGATCAGGAAGTAAATTACATAAAGAGTGTAATCACACACAAGAGGAGTGCACTAAATATGACAGAAACTATTACCGACGCACAGAAAGCAAGAGAAACGACGAAGAAAATTATTTGATTAAAGAAGTAGTTAAAAATCTACACGAACATCTGTTCAAGGACGGATTAAAGATAAGACATTTGAATTAAGAATTGATAGTGGTGCAACTAAGAGCTTCATAGGAAAGCATACAACAGAAAAACTTGGATTAACCTTAATTGAAGGGGAAGAAATAACAACTATATTCGGAAATGGTAATACAGAAGTGACGAGAAACACTGTAGATGTAGAAATAAAAATAGAAGGGATAGAGAGGCTGTTGGAAGAGAACTTCTATGTTTTTGATAGTTTACCAGATGTCATACTTTTAGGAAATGAGTTATTGTTTAATAATGAACTCGTTTTAGACTACAAAAATAGGGTAGTTATGATTTCGGATAAGATAATACCGATGATAGGAAGAAAATATACATATCGATGAACTAGATAAAATTCTTTACGAACGACTATTATGGATAGAAGAAAATGACTTGACCTTATATAAAGAAATAAAGAAGAAACTAACAGAGTATATTGAAGATAACGATAGATTTTCTCATATTAGAATGATACCAGTTGAATTATTTATTGATAAAAAAATAGAGGATCATAATTTTACACCCCAATATTATTCTATACCTCTTAAATATGAAAAAGAATCTAAAGAAGAATTAAAAAGGCTACTCAAGAATGATATAATAGAAGAGACCAGGATACCTTATGCAAGCCCATCATTCTTTATAGAACAGAAAAATAAGGAATTAAGGCATGTGGTTGACTACAGAAAAGAAAACGAGTTCATAAAAGATGAGATATCGATGATACCAAAGATATTTGAAAATTTATACAAATTAGAGAGAAAGAAAATATTCAGTAAAATTGATTTAAATCAAATAGTTTGGACGATAAAGGTAGAAGAAACATAACTAGTTTCTCAATTTTTGGACAACAGTATAGATATAAGAGAGTTCCATTTGGAATAAAGCCGGGCCAAAACTTTTTAAAAGGACAATAAACAAAATACTCGAAGGAATAGACAATTGTATCATCTACATAGACGATATAGTAATCTATGGGTCAAATGAATTGGAACATAATACAACCTTAATAAAAGTTTTAAAAAGGCTAAGAAAATATGAGGTAAAAATAAATTTTGATAAGAGTAAGTTTTTTACAAAAAAACTGGGAATCTTAGGTAGTATAATAGAAAATGGAGAAATAAGAATTGACAGCGAAAGCATCGATAAATTAATAGCTAAGGATTTTAAGATAAATTTTAAGAAGGATATACAAAAGATAATAGGCGTTATTACATGGTATCGAAACAACATAACAGATGTAAGCAGAAGAATAGCAAGCATTACGAGACTTTTAAAAATGATACTAAAGAAAAATGGAGCCAAGAACAAACTAACGCACTAAACGAAATTAAGGATGAAATTAAATCAAAAGCACAATTAAAATTACCCGACTTCACAAAGATATTTAGATTACAATGCGATACTTCAGACTAAGGAATGGGAGTAGTTCTTTTTCAGGAACATGGAGTAATTAGCTATTACAGTAAAAAGTTTAATGATATAGAAAGAAACTACGCGATTATAGAAAAGGAAATGTTTGCCATAGTAAAATCTTTGGGATTTTACAGAGTATTGATACAAGTTTTTATAGTGTAAATAGAAACGGATAGCAGAAATTGATTTTTTGAGAACAAGACATGTATTAAAAGGACGGAACGTTCGAAATTAATACTAAACGAATTTAACCTGACAATAAAAAATATAAAAGGAATAGAAAATAACATTGCGGATAGACTATCGCGTTGTTTCTATATTGATCCACAAGAGAAAAGCGATTTTAAACAGATGATAAAGTAATTTTTAATATGGAAAGATAAAAGATCAGTAGAGAACGAAAAAGGTAGATTAGTCATAAAAGAAGATATAAGCGAAGATTTCGTAAAACCAATGCATAAGTTAGTTTTCATGCAGGAATGACGACACATTATTACAATTTAAAAGATTTGTATAAAATAAAAAGAATAAAGGAGATCGTAGAACGTGTAACTAAAACGGGTCTAAAATGTTTAAGATGTAAACGCGGAAAGAAGAAAAAACTTCCAAAATACACTATCGTATCTAAGAAATTGATGGAAATTGTATGTTCCGACATATTTGGTCCGTTTGATTTGCTAGAGTACGATAAATCGTTACATACCGTTTCAGAGAAGGGATTTTTCTGACAATCACAGAAGTATACAGTAGATATACAGAAATTACTTTTCTTAAAGGGATAACGAGGAATGAATTGATTTAGGACATTTGGAAATGGATTGTGAAGAACGGAACGCCAAAAACTATAATTTGCGATAACGGTAAGCAGTATACAAGCAGAGAGTTTAAGAAATATTTAAATGAGCAGAGAATAAATCACATATCAACGCCGATGTACCACCCATCATCTAATGAAATCAGCGAAAGGATAAATCAAACAATAGCAGAATTTCTTGGGATGTATAAAGGAGAAGATAAAAAAAGAATAAGTAAACTAATAATGCAGAGACTTAATAATAATTTTCAAAGAACAATATGGCAACAACCTATAGGCGATTAAGACGGATTACGCAAGTTACGAATTCTATAAACAGAAGAAAGTGTTTCAACCGAAAAATCTGGATGTAAATATAAATGAGGGAGAAACAAAGACGTGGGCTTATTCGAATGTAGGTGAACAAGTGATGATAAGAAATTTTAAAGGAAAGAAATTAGATGAACTATACATTGGACCATTTACAATAAAACGAGTGTCAAGAAGATTGAAATGGTATAAAGTAGAGGGACTTGGTGAATGGATACATTATGATGATATCAAGTTCTTAGGAAACGACAATAAAATAAAGAAGTGAGGAATCAGGAGGGGTGGACTGTGGTATCCACACGGCATTGACGGTTGTTGGTGAAGACTAAAGGGTTTACTTATCTTTATTTGTTTGTTTATATTTAATTAATCTGTAGGATAATCAAGATCATACAAGAAATCAGTAATATTATTTGTTTATTAAACAAATAAAACTATAAATAGGATTTAGTAATAATAACCCCAATGAATGGCAGACACCGACAAGACTTTCAGACCAGAGAATCAAGAACTAATAATGTCGTGGGTTCCAATCACAAGTGGAAACAATCATAATACTTTATCTGATTATCACATCTTGAATGACACAATGTTTCATAATCAAATATAAATAATACAAATTAATAACAAACAATAACCTCTGGAAACTCATCTACTAATAAACAGTTAAATTACGATAAATAAATTTGTAAATAAAAAATTGTGAGTAAAAGCATCTTAGAGACGTACTTTCTATTATGATACGTCATTTTGTTCCCAGATTTAAATCCCGTATAGAATATGAATATATGGTCGATATATCAAGGATGATTTATTCAATCTTTGAAAACTGCAATATTGAGGGGTTGGCATCACTTCCCGAAGAAAAGATTGTTCACTATGTCCAAGGTGCGCAAAAGAGAATGCTAGATGTTGGTTCGTACAAAGATGAAAGATCGATAAAAAAATTAATTTCATGCTATTAGTATTGTTAAGTTTAAACATGTTTATTTAGGAGTTAACTTCTTATATGGTTTTATGTTTCAGATTAACCAATAAGGTTACATAGTGATAATCTTATATTAAATATGAGACTAAATAAAAAATAAACAAATTTCCTCCGCTAGTCTCAGGAGCAACCAAAATAAAATTCCGTATCCGAATGTGATACATTCAAACTACAACACTTACAACTTTTTTTAAAAAAACATAAAATTACTCTTTGTATAGGGTTATTTGCATCTATGTGCTATAAAAACATGTATAAGTTCTTAATAAATGTACAGATTGTTTATTTTTAGAGGTTACGTATTATGTTTTTTAACATATTTCTATTTTGAATGTTTTACATTGTACTTCCTACTATCTAAAATTGTAATAGAAAGCTCTTGTATTGATAAATAATCATATTAAATGAAAAAATTATAACTGTCGTAGATATACGCATTATTCCTACTGACAAACTTTATCAGTGTTTGTTTAATCATTTCTCAGATCAGTTAATTTATCACTAAAAAGACTTAAATATACGACGCAAAGTTACCTTCATGCAAGACAACAACCCATTAAACAATATTTCCCCTGACTCGCCTTCTGTAAGTAACAACAATAACAATTGAACTAATTTAAAAGACTTTGAAATTTTACATTTTAAAATATATGCTGTTATATCAGTGGCCGTTAAACAAATGACGAATTATTCAAAGATGAAAACCAGCAGTTTCATATTTATACAGAGCAATTTAACCAAAAGAAAATGTTTAATCAATAGCGTTTTTCAATGTTTTATTGTATAATAGTATGTCTTTTTCTAATTACAATGGTTTTTATGCACCTTTTTCAAAATCTTCATTGCCTTAAATTTATGACGAGGGGTGTAGTTAATTCTTTAAACAAAATTTATGCGTGACATGATGAGGATGTTTTGTGTACAACATTAGAAAGTTGATAAAAATACTTGACTTAGAACTTCTTATTATTCCAGCATAAAGAAGCTGAAGTTTGACTCCCGGAAATTTCCGCCCCAAATTTTTTTTTAAAAACAAAAATTGAAATAATAATAAAATAAATATGTAAAATTAAGAAAAATTTTAATCATGACACCAATTATATTTTCTTGCGATTAGTTCAATAAGATCTTTATCTCCAACTTAATGCTCAACCAGTAAAATCTGCTTAAGAGGGGAAGGTTCACTGGGTGTTTCTTGGAAGGTTAAATATATGTCAACCAAAGCTTTTCTTTTTTCCTCATTCATGAAATCTTTTTTTTGAAGCTCAATCATAAACTAACCAAGAGATGGGTGCCCAGGCGAAGAAAGGAAGGCATTCAAGCTTCTGTTATAACCTTCACATATGTCTGTTGTCAAGGGTGTTTCATTCAATACACTTTCAAGGGCACACCATGGAAGATCTCTCATATTCAAGTATATTTCTTCGAAATAACTAAAGAACTTATTGATCATGAGACCATTTCCTTCTTTCAAATAATAGTCTTTCACCATTATTTCTCCTTTAATAAGGTTGTATATCACAGGTATCCTCTCATGTCTTATAAATACTAAAGCTAAAATTTTTCTAACGTCGAATCTAAATATATTGTCTTGTCTATATAAAATAGACAATCCTAAAGAAGAAATCTTTTGCCAAATAGCTTGTCCGAAATGGAAAAGGCAATGTTTGATAGTTGCGTTTGAAAAACTTGTTCTAAAGGCATTCTTTATCGCAACTTCAAAATCGACAACCAATATCTTAAGCTGGATATCAAGTATTAACTTTTTAAATTCCTCTAGCATCGTCTTGTAGGTTATTTCGAGTTTATTCGGAAGCAAAATATATATTAACGGTAAAATTCAACCATATACATTGCAATGAATAATGAAAACTTAATAAACCCCATGTGGTGCAGTTTTAAAAGCCCCATCACAAAGCCACAAAGTCGATTCCTTAATGTACTTAATATTTGTTGTACTAAAAAAAATCATCAATCTTGACCCATCCTGAAATCTTTTATCTAATTGTAGAAACCTTACTCTGTCTTTGGTTAGTTTAAGAGCTTCAGGTATATTATTAGAGTCGCTACAGGAATCCACATATTGATTCGATTTTATATTACGAATCGTTCTGGCAACGTTTTGACTATCACCAAGTGTTGCCTTCTCGTTTTGATCCAGTTTTTCCGTACACACGATATAAATATCTGTGGGAGTCATTGGAAGCGAAGAAGATACTGATCGTATCTCTTATCTCACCTTACATGCCGTTATTTCTGAATCAGCAAGGCTTTCGTGGTTGTGTTCATGTTTTGGGATAACGTCTTTTCCATCAAATATATGTATACGACCTTTGCAAGTTTTCGTGTGACATCTATAGATTTCACGGTTGTGTTTTGCCCTTGTTAACCTATATAAATATCTACTATAGATACAATTCTTCTTGTTTTTTGAAGATTGTATCCAAATTATTTTCTCCTCCTTCATATTAAGGGGGTAAATTTTTTTCTTAAAAAAAATTGGGGCGGAAATTTCCACCAACGATATTGCCAATAAAAAGTCTTATGAATCCCTTGAAGGGGTTTAGATTCCTAGACTTTCCTATAATCACTGGTTGTGGCTTTTTTTGTTTCTGCCATATTACAAGTTGGCATGAGAATTATTCTATCCTTGTATTTTTTATGCCCTTTATTACACGTCACTAAACTTTTTGAGGGTGTAAAAGTTTATAGAAAAGAGCAGTTTCATAACAATTAAAAACGGGGTTTCGCCATAAAGACTTTTTTGCAAGAAAAATAAACACATCAAAGTCTTAATTTCTGTTTTAATGATATGTCATGTCGTTTTATAAATTGGCCCACACTAACATCCTGTGGCAAATTAAACTGATATGTGTTGGCGTCCAGAAGGTTTCTTAATAGTGAAACGCTATAATCACGTTTCATAGCTGAAGCAATCAACTATGGGACATTAGTTTTATCTTTAAATATAAATATTCGAGGAAACCAACAGTCGTGAAAGATTTAAATAAAGATTTACACATACGTTTACCTGTAAGTAGTAACAGGTATGAATTGTTTATATCCTCGATAACTAATAGAATAGGTAACTTTTTCGTTTCCACAAAAAGTTAGTGTAAAGATCAAAAAATATCCAGTTTTCCCCTTTTCTATCAATTTTTAAGGGGTTAAAAATGGTTCTTTATGGTTATATGACGTTTTAGAACAAATCAAAGACTAAAAAGGCCTTTCAAAACAATTATTGTTGTTACTAAAAGAGGATTGGTTCTGAGAAAGATTATTTATTTATTGAGTTATTCTCTTGCATCACCCTTATTTGATGACTCTATTTATATTTATTTCTGTGTTTATGTTTTGATTTAAAACACCTGAGTAACATTGATTAAACTGATCATCTGTGTCAATTGCCAAACTCTAATCATTCGATATTGCGTGCGTATGCCTACGACAATTATATTTCACAATGTGAGAAGATTTTATTAGTTTATTTTTCTATAAATTATTGATTTATGTTTTTACTGTAAAGTATATTTTCAAACTGATATAAAAATCCAAATATATTTAATCTGATAAAATAATGTATTTATAGACAGGTAGGTCTATTATGTTGTGTTTTAATCAAATAAACGATATGCTATAAAATGTTTTACTCAATTTCGTTGGTGGAAATTTCCGCCCCAAATTTTTTTTAAAAAAAAATTTACACACCCTTAATATGAACGAGGAGCAAAAAATAATTTGGGTACAATCTTCAAAAAAGAAGAAGAATTGTATCTACAATAGGTATATATAGGTTA
>SBJO01000115.1:0-17533 GCA_015832245.1 Nosema granulosis
TTTAAAGAGGTTCTAGGATTCTGGAGGAGTCTAACTAACAAATAAATTAGTTATTGATAAATTGTTTATATTTTATTACTTATTGCAGGAGACAATAAGATACTTTCTTAGAGATTACTGTTGTAAACATAAATATGGTTGTAGCAAAAACATGGGTTTATTAATTTATGAATATTTATAGATCAGCCTGTCAAAGATGTCAAGACGTGTTAAACGTCATCTATCGCTGATCTGCTATTTCAGAGCTGGTCCCAACACAGTATATTCAATTTCAGAGGTTGTTTAAAAAATAAAAATTTATCAAAATCTTTTATATAGGTCAATTTTCTTTTCTTCGGATCGTTTTTACTGTAAATCTATTCATTTTAGATATTCTGCTACACAGTAAGGTTTACAAGAGAAAATTTCTTTGTGAACGCATGAGAGTTTAGATATATTTATAAAGATGATAAAAACCCAGTTTTTTTTCAAACAGGATGTTATTTGAAACAGATGAGTCCTCGTTTCAGGGCTTATTCTTTTTTAAAATATCCTTACGATTGAACTACTATTTTTATTGTTAATAGAATTATTTAACCAAGATTTGTCTGTTTAACAGAGAATATTCATTTTAAAATGTATTTTCCGATATTGTGGCGTGTTTGTGAAAAACTTGCTTCTGTTTGCTAAAATCTTTAAACTTGTAGTTGATCTTTGGTTTACAAGGTCTTGATAGTCTTGTTGTTACAAATTTTCATAAATAGATAATATTAGAAGGCTACATTTGTAGGAATAAAATTTAATGATGTTTTTAATATAATCTATGATGGTTAGAGGGAAAGTTAACGGTAATTAATTTTTATATTTCTTAATATTAAAACTCCTCACCAAAAGTTTTGCATATAGATGCACCTGTATCTACTCAGTTTTCAGTGGCTATGGCTATTTTCTTTACGACAACTGTGGGGTTATTAAAATAAAGCCGTTATAAATATCTTCAGTGCTTGCTCTTATAAATCAATTTTGTCTCTAGTTCGTTAAAATCTTATCGTTTCCAATGGAAAACTTTCTTGTGAAGAGCTTAATTGACTTATAGAACCAGGGATTATCCAGAATTTTTCTATATTTTTATTGTATTTAAATTGTACACATCTGCATTCTACTGTGGAACTACAATAGGGGGTTGTCTTCTTTGTTTTAAAAACTGTTCAATTGCTCGCAATTTATTTGAAAAATCACCAGTGAATTTTCTAAATATTCTGATAAGATATAAATTAACCCTAAAAATTTAAAAGAATATTAAAAACCTACACAACCCGATTAAAATTTCTATCTTTTTCCAATGTTGCACTGTATATAAAAAATAAATTTATTTTGCTTAAAGATAAATTACATTTGTTAAATCTCAGTGCAACACCTCTTTGTTATTTTTATTCTCTAAATGAGACATCATTCCAAGTGTTGTAATTTTTCAGAAATTTTGAAAAATTTTTATTTTTACCCCAATGTCCACTCAAACTGAAACAGAAAAACAAATATCCGGAATCATAAAGAAACACATTGCTGACCTTATAGAAGAGAAAGACAATGCTTCCTTCGACAACATCTTTGTCCAGATGTTTATCAGAGATAGTAAAAAGAAGGTCATGGTTGTAAAGGTTCCAGTGGAGATTCTATCAAAGACCCAAAGAAAATACGAGTCTGTTACAAGAGCTATCAAGCAGAAGTTCCAGGACTATTTTGTTATTTTTGTTGAGAAGATTGATTTCGAAAAGAATCCTACTTGGAACAATACTAAAAAGATTTTCTTCGGAGCTTGCTTCCCATTCCAGGTCAATGGAATCCGTACTGATGTCAAAAGCCCCGAAGAAGAGATCGTAAATGTACTTGTTGAGAAGAAATGTACTTACAGCGAGGAAGAATTTAGGATGATCGAGACAGCTATTAATGGGATTACAGGAGTAAATGTGGTAGTTGGAGTAAACCATCACACTCTAAATTAAAATTATTATTATTAGTTGTAATATATTGAATTTTTGATCATTATTTGTAATATTTTATTGCAATTTTTGATCATTATTTGTAATATATTGCAATTTAGAATTTTTTTATTGCAATTTAGAATTTTTTTTATCGAATTAAGAATTTTTTTATTGCAATTTAGAATTTTTTAGAGTTTAACGGTTAATTTTTTTTAAATAAATATTAATTCTTTATTTTATTAAGTCCCCCAATGGAAGAGGTTCATACTCCAAAGAAGAGGGGGATGAAGGTCTCTGTGAAGACTTACCAGGATGACTATATGGGCTTGGACTTATCCAACCAAGGAATTAAAAATCTATCAAAATCTTTATTTCAACTTACATTTTTAAAAGAATTAAATTTGAAAGGAAATGACTTGGAGACCATCCCAGAAGAAATCTACCTTCTAAAGAACTTGGAAATATTAAACCTAAGTAGAAATAAATTAAAATACATTCCTGCAAAGATAGGCAAGATGATAAACCTCAAAGAGCTCTATCTCTCAGACAATCTAATCTCGAATATTCCAATGGAGCTAGGTTGTTTGTACAATCTCACAATATTTGAAATCCACAACAATTCTCTTGTAAATCCTTTCAACACGCTGTACAAAGAAAATAAACTGATCCAATACTGTAGAGAGCACAACACTAGCTATGCTTCACCTTCTGATAGGACTTGGATAGACATTGTTATGAAGAAGAATGTAAAAGAGGAAGGCTATACCTTCGGAACTTACAACATTCTCAACAACTTCTATGCTCTGAAGATGATGTACCCGCCTTCTTGGATTCTAAATCCAGATTACAGAAAAGAAAACATTCTGCACGACATCCAATCGTACAATGTAGATGTCCTGTGCCTACAAGAGATCGAAACATTCAACTATCAAGAGTTTTACAAAGATCAGCTAGATCTACGCTGTGATTACAGTTCTATATTCTGTCCAAAGAGCAGAGCAAAGACCATAGCAGATAATAAATCAGTAGACGGGTGTGCCATTTTCTGGAAGAAAACCAAATTTAATATAATTAATAATTTTGTAATAGACTTCCTAGCCAAGATCTCACAGGACCCGAGGCTGAGTAAAAACCAGGAGCTAATAGCTAGATACGGGAGAAAAGACAATATCGCACTTATTGCCATCCTAGAGAGCACCCTTGGGGAACAATTTATAGTAATCAATGTGCATGTCTATTGGGACCCTGAATACAAAGATATCAAGCTTATACAAATTGTAGTGCTCCTAGAAGAGATTGAAAAGATCAAGAAGCTATACAGAAATGCAAAGATAGTTCTGATGGGTGACTTCAACTCGCTTAGAGATTCTTCTGTCTACTCTTTAATAACCGAAGGAAAGCTTGATAAAAATGATTTCGAAGAGGCAAATTACAATCTCACATTTGAACCAAAATTAGGTACAAAATTCCAAGATGCATATTCCGGAGAAGACATGGACTTTACAAACTTCACCCCACAGTTCAAAGGAGTCATCGACTATATTTTTTATTCTGAAGGTTTGCAAGCAGTCTCAATATTATCTCCCATTGAATCTGAATATGCAGATCGTGTAGTTGGTCTACCTAATGTACACTTCCCATCTGATCATATTTTTATTTCAGCCAAATTTGTTAGCAGTAAAAAGTAGATTTTCTAGGTCAAATAAAAATTTCTATTTGAATAAAAATATCTAATATACATTTAGTCTATTGTATATGTTTTTTAATATACATTTAGTCTATTGTATATGTTTTTTAATATGCATTTAGTCTATTGTATATGTTTTTTTATATACATTTAGTCTATTGTATATGTTTTTTTAATATGCATTTAGTCTATTGTATATGTTTTTTAATATACATTTAGTCTATTGTATATGTTTTTTAATATGCATTTAGTCTATTGTATATGTTTTTTAATATGCATTTAGTCTATTGTATATGTTTTTTTAATATGCATTTAGTCTATTGTATATGTTTTTTTAATATGCATTTAGTCTATTGTATATGTTTTTTTATATACATTTAGTCTATTGTATATGTTTTTTAATATGCATTTTTTTATCAACAGTTTAATTGAAAATATATTGATGAATTGAATAGAGAAGATTGTAAATTGTATTGTCTTGCATAATTTTATCTCCAAGTTCAATCAGGTGCTTTCTACTATCAACCTTCCCGACTCTTGCTAGCTCTAGCTCGTCACCTATAAGATTCTTCTCTTCTTCTAAAGATTTGCCATAGCCTTCGATAAGCTTGTTTAGCTTCTCTCTGTCTGTTTTTACTTCTGCAAGCATAAGATTTTCAGCCCAGGTCTTTTTGTGAAGATTTAGAAGCATTCTTTGCTCTAATTCATTCTTCTTGCAAGTAATATTGAAAGAGTAGTAGTGTTTGTTCAAGCCATGTATAATCGAAATGAGAGATGGTGTCTTGAGATACCCAATATTGCTTGTAACCTGTCTTGGTTCTCCACCGAGGATTCCAACACTGTTCTCAATCAATCTGAATGCATCTATCACAACCTTCCCCTTTACACTCTGAATGGGATCAATTACCACAGCTACAGCTCTCTCACAGAGGCTTTCAAAGCTCTTCTGGGTGCTTATATCTACACTACTGAGCCAGCATCCAAACCCTGGGTGACTGTGGTACCACCCCACTACTGTTTCATGGCGTCCTGTAGCTTTGAGGATGTCCATCATCTTTGTCTGGAAGACTGGGTCTACTGCTTCTACAGTTACTCCTGTTCCACTCTGAGGCATTGCAAATACATCAACAACTTTGACAGTAAACTCGTCTACGAACTCTCCAAGCATTAGTCCCATTACTTCCATTGGGACTCCTGACCTGCCGTGTTTAAGCATCTTCAACAGTGCCAGTGAAGATATTTGGATAGTTTCTGATGTGTCTGTGGCTGGTTTAAGAGAGTCTCCTCCTATAAAGTTGTTAAACATGGGTTTGTTTTTTTTTGTAAATTTGTAAAGACTAAATTTTTTATTTACTTCTTATTTCTTCTCCAGCTCGTTGTAGATCACTTGGATGCATCCTGTTTGGTCTTTGATCTTAGTTCGGATGTTTCTCAGCCTGTTGTAGATTGTCCCTGGCTGTGATCCCATAACAAGCCTACAATAGCAATCTCTAGCTATTCTTGTATTCTCTGATGGTCCTAGTAAGTACACGTCTGAATCTTTTATGAGGGTCTTGCAACTAGCTAGATTCTCTATGGTGCTCTTTGTCTTCCCTTCTCTACCGATCATTCTACCAATAGCTCTCTCAATGTGAAGATTTTTTAAAATTTTTACTTCGTGAATATTAAAATGGTCGATGAAGACGTCTGGGAACTTTAAAACTGCCATAGAGTCTTCAATACTAAAGCCTAAGGCCACAGCTTTGATAAATTGCTCTGATCGGCTTACGAATGACGGGTCTTCAGTGTATTCGCAAGTTCTAATATCTATTTGTCTTTTCATAAAGTTCATCTTTAATTGTACACGAGCAATCTCCACAATCGGTGTGTAGATCTTGAGCCAATTTGTTTTAAAAAATGCCATCTTGTTTGCTGGAATCTCCACGCTTCTGCTTTGAATCATAAGGACAAAATAAAAATTTTTATTATCCCAAATGGACATTTTAAAAGAAATCATCTCAAAACCAAAGAGTACTATCATAACAGAGTTGGACGTGCAGATTGACAATAAGAAGATAAATAAAAACACGGTGGTGGAAATAGGAGACCAGAAAAAACAATATACCGTTGAACAGCTAGCTTATTTTATTGTAAATAAAGATTTGATGTACACACAATATTTGAAGAAGTGCAAAGAACAAAATATAGGCCCAATCTTCTACACAGATCAGAAGATAATTTTCGAAGAACTGCAAAAGTTTCGAGAGGAAATGCCACAGTATCATTTTGGCCTACCAGAAGATAAATATCTCAGTAAAAATGATTATTCTTGGATTAAAAAATTCTTCAATGAAAAGGAGGATAAACCTATCATACGTAGTGATAATGAGCCATTCAAGATAGTTGTGCCATCTTCAATAGCTTCTCTGATCAATCTGAGCAACATAGAACATTTCTTGAAGAATGGGGAGGTTGTGAAGAACAATACGCTGATTCTCGACAAAGTAGAAACATTCTTCAATGGCAAGCTGTTTGTAATTGAAGATACGATTATTGATTGGACGTCTGATGATTGGAAGAGACTTGTGGGTATTTTTGTTGATGGGTCCTCGTGGCAGGTGGCTGAGTGGAAAATTGGAGACATAGCTGGGCTGTTCAGTAAGATACCCGTTTTTTATTTATACGAAGAAGGAAACGAAACAACAGAAGCTTTAGACGGTTACAAAATAAATCGTATCAAACTAACAAATAAGAAATGTAAAAAAGAAGATTTAGAAAATGTTTTGAACTCAATTACGGAAATTTGTGATTCTCCCGACAATGGTCTTTAATTAAAATCAATGTAAAAAAATTAATATTGATTTTAATCTATCTATATTTAAAAATTAGTTTGTTAAAATACCTTTTTGTTTTTTATTCTGTTTTTAATCTATCTATATTTAATCTATATTTAAATATTAGTTTGTTAAAATACCATTTTGTTTTTAATCTATCTTTATTTAGAAATATTCATTCTATAATGTTTTTTAAAAAAAAATTTATCCTTCGAAAATGATTTGGATCTTATTTGGTGCTCTTTTTGCAAGTTGTTCAAGAGTTGAAATCACAACAGGATACAGGTGTAGCGAAGTTGTGCATCTAGATAGCCAGCTAACAGCAAGTAATAAAATCAATAGTCTCGTATATCAACTTTATGATATTAATGAGATTGTTCCAAGAGATATAAAGCCTATTATTTTAAAAAATGAACCAAAAGATAATGAAAATGGCGTTGAACTGGTGTATTTTATCAAAAAGGATGATCTTTTGGATATTTTAAGAGACCAAAAGAGCTGCTGTGTAAGGATAATTTACGATGTTGATACGAGAAAGAAGAATGTTAACCAATTTAGAAATGAATTCAACGTAGAAGAAGGTGTTTTTGAGCCTGAAGAGATAGAAAATATTTGCAGTGTTGAAAAACAAGAAAATGATTTTGTAATGACTAAAAACTCAGAAGATGCCAAAAAGATGTTTTTAATGAAAAATTTGAGAAATTTGATGAACATTTTTAGGTTTCGAATTGATATCAGTAGATGCTTTGAAAATGAGAGCAATCCTACAAATTTAGCCTGTCTAAATCTTTTTAAGAAATTTTCTGAGGTCAAAAACGAAAGTAAAGCAAATTGGGAGAATCTTTTTGAGGATTTGTACTCCGATTTTTTAGAAATTATTGCAAAAGATCCTGCTTCTAATCTTTTGCAATTCAAAGAGACAGTTTTAAAGAGAGCAGATTTTGGCTTTGGAAAGAGAAAGGTAGATTTTAAGACAAAAAAAGAAATTGTATTAGAAAGGTGTCTTCATCTCAGAATTGGAGTTCTCAATATTGACTGGGAAAATGTTCAAGTTAAGACATTTACAAAAGAAAATGAACTAGTAAAAGAAATTGAATTCAATTCTTGGAAGTGCAATGTGATTGTCTCTCTAAACGACATAAAAGATGAAGAAATTGATCATTTGATAATTTTTTTCAACTCAGAAAATTTAAAATTGAAATTAGATAGAGCTACTCTAAAAGGCTTAGAGAGAGGACATAAAAGATCGATGAGATTATAATAAATAATAATTTCATGAAATATATTTTTATATGCATATATTTTTATTGTTTATTAAAAAAGCAATTCTGAAATTGGAGCATAGTTGTTCATCAATAATTATCCTTCATCTCTAGAAACTTTGCTGTTTTAAAAACCGATCTTTAATTTTAACCCCATTTATTGTACCAAATTGACCCAAACAAACACTTATAGCATTCAATTTCTTCTATAATTCATCATTATAGCTTTCATTTATATAAATAATATATTTTTAAATTCAAAGGTTACGTTTTTAGGGGCTAGAAAATATTTTTAATATCACAATAAATATTAGCATATATAAAAAATAAAATATCCTTCAATGAATCTAAAAGCAAGAAAACGAGTCATTTAGGCGTAAAAGAAAACGAGTCATTTGGGCGTCAGCTATAGCTCCGGCTTAGTTGTAAACCCGTTGCTTTCAGAAATATTAGCATATATTCTAATAGTATTTTTGTTAATAAATTTATTGAACAAATTTATCGATTTTGTTTTTTATAGAATCTTCTTTCAACAGAAGATTCATCTCTTTTGTAGAAAGCATCTCACCAGATTGAAGTTTTTGACGGAGCCTTTCTATTTCTTTCAAGGTTTCTTTTAAACTTTCCAAAGTTTCTTGAGGTGCCTTTTTCTGAGGAGGTTTATTCTCTTTTATAACTCGATTGCTATTCTTAGCAAGATGGGGAGGTACGTAGATCTGTTTTCTTGGCTTTGTAGAAGCTTCTGGTTTCGGAAGAGAGATGAAATCTTTCTCTACACCATAAACAGTGCTTGATATCAAAGCTTCGTATTTCTCTTCTTTGATTCTTCTTCCGTGGTAGTCAAACATGGTGATTTTGTTATCCTCTTTGAGGTATTTTGTGGTGGAAACATAGAAGTATGCTCCATCAGTCTCCCATTTTATGTCATTTGCTCCGAGTTCTACAAGCTCTGCATATTTTTGCATATCCTCAGCATTGTACACTTCGATATCACCAGAAAGCTGTTCGAAGCCAGCTAGGGCTACAATGTTGTTGTGGGGATTGTAGTAGATCTGGTTTCTGAGACCTTTAGGGAATCTGTTGATTCGATTCATCTGATAGTCGTATACACAGACATTGGATGGCTGAGACCCGAATATAATCACAAAACCATCTTTTATAAATTTAAAATCGGATATATTGGATATCTTAGGAATCTTCTCAAGCTTTGTTTCTTTAATATCATAAAGATAGAGCTCGGTATGTGCAAAGTAGCTGTTTTTTACATACGATGTAGCAAGCCTGAGAAGAATATATGTATTCTCCTTGTTTATTCTACAAGCAAACTCCTCCAGGATATCAAAGCATCCAATCTCCACAGAACCTGCTTCGTCTATTTTAAAGATTTTGTAATTGTTATCTTTAATTGATTTTCGAGTAGCAAGAATTACGAAATCATCGAAGGTATAAAATTTGGAATAGATGTTGGATGCTCTGTGGAAGGGCGAAGAAGACCCGAATTTCCTAATTACTATTTTGTCATTAGAGACGTATGTCAGTAGGTTGTTAGACAGGTCAAAATTGCTGACTTCGCTCTCCATCAGCATTTCTGAGGACTGGTCGAATACTAAGAGAGCATAGTCTTCGTTCAACACTCCTACGATTTTCCCATTTGTGGATTGTATTAGCTTCGATGGTTTGGAGAAAATGTGGTGTGTTTTTCCTTCTTTATCTTCTAATAAATCGTAAAAAACCAATTTATCTCCTTTTGTATACATCAGTATGTTGTTACTGATAGAATAAGTATCACACTCTATTGTTTTTTTATTCCCAAAAACATCCAAGATAATACTTCCTTCTATGTGAGCTAAAATAGCCATAAGGGGTGTAAAAATAGGACTAATTAAAATAAACAAGACTTGTAACCACATATAATTAGCTGTAAAATTTATATATAATAAATAGTTGTAAAATAATACATATAATAAATAGTTGTAAAATTTATTAATATATTTAAAAGCTTTCTTTAATAACATTTTTAATAACAGCTTTTTTTAATGGAGTCTTTTTTTAATAACAGTTTTTTTAATGGAATCTTTCTTTAGTGGCAGCTTTCTTTAATGGAATCTTCATATTCAGGATAGTCTATTTGGTGGTTGAAATCGAGAATTAAAAAAAATATTGCAAACGCTGTCATTTGGATTCCCCTCAGAGAATAAAATTTTGATACTGAAAATATTCCAATCAAAATGGTCATAAAAAAGAGCATGCAAGGAGATAGAAAACCAGGTCTCTTCGTTTTTTTCCTTTCTTTTGGATTGCCCCCTGTTAGAACTTCGTAGGTGTTTTGAAGTCTCCCGTGTGTCTGCCTGTTGATATAATATCTTTTTAACGATTTTAAGAAATCTTCTAGGCATCCCAAACTGTTTCTAGCATCTCCTCGTACTACATAGGACTTCAGTGCTGATGTACCTGCATATTGCAGAGAAAGATTGTTGCCATTGTTGTACCACATGCTCCTGTGCATGTTTGCTATCTCTTGTGAATTAATAATTCCAATCTCCAAAAGCATCTTTTCTAACATATAGTGTGAGATTATAAATTGGCACAGATTTGTTCTATCCAAACAATCAATACAATTTGTTCGTACTACGCCACTTTGATACAGATCATGCTTCTTGAAAGAAAATTCATCAAGAATTGGTTTGATATTGTCCAACAAAGTTTGTTGTACGTTTGGGTCTTCGAATGGCCCACTTCCATGTACATCAAAATGTAAATATTTGTAGTCCTTCGCTTTCAGGCTCTCTGTAAATTTTTTACAAATTGGTTCTTCGTAGCCTTTCTTTCTGATCAAATTGAGATAAAAAACTTCTGAGTATTTCTCTTTTAGAACCTCATGACATTTCTCAAGGAAGCTTTCCTTGCCTAACAAAAGCTTTGGAGTGTATGAAAGTGTAACAATATGTGACCATACCAGGGGAATAGATCCACGTACTTGGAGAAAACTCAATTCTTGATATCCATAAGAGAGTAGTAATTCTGTTTCTACATAGTTAGAGCAATATCCTTCTGCATCGGATCCTCTTGAGAAATATCTTACACCTACACGCTTCCATGATCTTCTTGAAATCAATCCAATGTACATTCCATTTATATTCTGGAGGTCATAAAAACCTTCTATACAATTAATACCAAACTGGGAAAGTTCAGGATTAACTTCTCTTAGCTTCTCAAGAGGTTTGAAATTGAATAAAAAATCATTCTCATTCTCAATATTATTCATGCTTTGATTTTTGTAAAGTGGGAAGGAGCTGAAGTAGATTCCTGGCTTATAAAAGAATGATTTTATATCATCCCGTTGGAGGTTAAAATCAAATACTTTCCCATTTAACTGTATTATTTCTACATCTGCTATTTCATAGACTTCATGTCCTTTTATGCTTGTTCTTTTATTGATTTTGCTTACTGAAAGCATAAATTTTACATTTTCAATTTCTACTATCCCATACAATCCATAAGATAATATTGTCTTGTCCTCATAATCGATATCACTGTTGATTATTATTTTGTTCGTTCTCTCTTTAAATAGCACAATTTTCTTTTTACTTATCTCTATTTCCATTTCAGCCCCTGAAATCTAATTATTTATAATTCTGTAGATGAAACATTATTGTGAGAGAAAGATTCTATTGTTTTACCCCGAAACAAAGGAGAAGGCTAATAAATAAAGATATAAAACTAATAAAGTTTTGCAATGCATAACTATTTTTTTAAATGTACAAGTATTATTTTTATGTACAAATATTATTTTTAAATGCACAAGTATTATTTTTATGTACAAATATTATTTTTAAATGCATAACTATTATTTTTAAATGCATAACTATTGTTTTTATGCACAAATATTGTTTTTAAATGCATAACTATTATTTTTAAATGCATAACTATTGTTTTTATGTACAAGTATTGTTTTTAAATACATAACTATTATTTTTATGTACAAATATTATTTTTAAATACAAGTATTATTTTTAAATGCATAACTATTGTTTTTATGCATAACTATTGTTTTTATGTACAAATTTTGTTTTTAAATGCATGACTATTTATTATTCAATTTTATAGATTGTTTCGTTTGGTTGAACCTTATTAGAATCTAAAAGACAGTCTCTCATGATACTTACAGAGTTTCCTAAAGCACTACAATTTAATATCTGTACATCATCTTCTATGATAGAATTCCATCCAATGATGCTGTTTTCTACTACAACGTTGTCACCAATTATACAATTATCAAATATTGCTGCATTTTTGAGAGTTACATTTTTACCAAGTTTAACATTTTTACCAAGCACAACATTGTTTTGAACATCTATTAGTGTTTTATCTAGTGCTATGTACTTATCGAAGTAAGATAAATACATTTTTTGGCCTGCCAAGTAGTCTGGGATCTGTCCAATATCCATCCAGAATCCTTCTAGGTCGTATACCATCATTTCTCTCTCTCTAGCAATCTGGGGGAAGATCTCTCTCTCTAATGAACATGGTTTTAATTGAATTTGATCGAGAATGGATTCATTAAATATATAAATACCAGCATTTATTCTACTGCGCTGTACCTTGCCTGGTTTTTCTATGAAAGCTTCGACCAGTGAAGTCTCACCAAATGTTTTTATAAGACCATATCTACTGGGGTCTTCTACTTGTGTAGAAAGAATGGTAGCCTTTCTGCCGTGTTCTGTGTGGAATTTCATCATTTCTGAGAAAGGATAATTACAAATAACATCAGAATTTAGCACAAAGAAATCCCCCTTTAAGTACGGCTTGGCTAGGGCCAATGGACCACCTGTGCCCAGTACATCCTGTTCTTTGGAGTAGATGATGCTTATATTGTGTTCCTCTGCATATTTCTTAACCTCTTGGATAATTAAATGAGAATAGTAATTTAAAGCTAAGACTATTTCATCACAGCCTGCATGCACAAGAGCATCTATCTGATGTTTGAGAATGGGCTTGTTTACGAAGGGAACGAGAGGCTTGGGTACTGTGTATGTCAAAGGTCTTAGTCGTGTACCATATCCTCCCACGAGTATGAGAGCCTTGATGTTTTTACTGGGATGCACCATACTATCTATTTATTTTGGGTATAAATAGACAACATAAAACGTCAAATAAACAAACAATACACGAGATGATGTCAATTTTGAAACATTGATATAAATTAAAAATGATTTGTCAGTAGTAACAAAGCCTAATTACTAAACATAGATCAAAGCCTAAACAAATCGTTTATTAAATTGTTAGATTGGCTATTTTGGGAGTCAATTCATAGGCACCTGAGTCTTCCAAGTAATAAGCTCTTAATATTTCTCTAAATTTTTCCGTAGCCAACTTCTCTGTCTCCGCAAGAACCAAACTTTTTACCATGCTTTTATGCTTGAGTCCAATAAATATTCTCAGAAGCTTAAGGTTCTCACTGGTAGAAGGAATGTTAAATGGGTTTAAGTTGAATTCATTGGACTTGGCATGCTGTAGCCAATTATACTCGGAGTCTGATAAATTACCAGTGAAATTCTTGAGGAAGTGTATTGGATTGACAATCTTATCAGTCTTATGCATGTTATAAAGCAAGATTTCCTTCTGTGTCTTGCTCAATGTCTCAGGATCAATCTCATCGAAGCTCCCTTCAATGTTGTTAAGTTGCTTTGAAATAATATTCTCTCCATTAAAGAGTTTCTGTGCTGTCCTGAGAGCTTCTAGATATTTCTGAATGTCGTGAGCTTCTTCAAATGTTTTATTAAAGAAGAATTCTATTCGACTATCTTCATTTGAAAATTTGTGATTTTCTAATTTATCAAAATGCATCAATTCATCTCGTTTCTTCATCCAAAGCTTGTGTCCACAGCTTCTATTCACATTGTGCGTAAGAATGGCCATGCTCTTCATTGCTTGGAGATTTATAACAACTTCATCGTCTTTAGGTAAGGTACTCAGGGCTTCATAGGCTTTGTTGTAGAAGCCCATAGAATATAGAATTTGACTTTTCAGAACAAAGCCCTTTTCATCGGAGAACTTGGAGATGATTTTGAGAGCTTTCTTGTAGTTTTTGAGTTTGTAATAGACATAGGCAGCTTCGAAAGATCCTTTATTTACAAATTTTAGAGCTTCGTTGTATTTTCCTAGGTGGATTAAGGCAATTGCTCTGTACCTGTCAAACTCTTTTCCTTCGAGACAAGCTATCTTTTCATGATCCTGGTCATTTTCTAAGATATTTAAATCTACCATTTGGGGTGGTAAAAAAACCATTTAGAAAAATATTAGAAGATAAACACTTGGAATGTTTGTAACTATTTTTACATAAATATATTTGCATAATCATTTTTGCATAAATATTTTTGCATAATCACTTTTGCATAATCACTTTTGCATAAATATATTTTGCATAGTTTTAACATAATCTTTTTTGCATAATCACTTTTGCATAAATATATTTTGCATAGTTTTAACATAATCTTTTTTGCATAATCATTTTTGCATAAATATATTTTGCATAGTTTTTGCATAATCACTTTTGCATAATTTAATTCTGCATAAATATTTTTAAAAATTTTACCCTTGTTAAATTTTAAGTACGAGCTTTCGAGTTTTACGATTGAGTCCCATAATTTAACCCACAGAATTGTTCAGATCCGAAGTGTTCGGTGTTTTTATATAATTTTTATACTTATCCTGGGTTTTCACTAATGGGTTTATACCAATGATTAGTAAAGAAGATATTATTTCTTTTTATAGATTGTTTATCTTTAATATTTTCAAGCTGTAGTACCCTTGTATGGATAATAAAAAGGAAATTATCGATCGTATTGCGGAAATAGCAAACTCAAACAATGTTAAATTGGATGAGGACTGTATTGATTGTGTATACGATTGTATTTACAAAGGAGAACCAGAAAAAATCAAAGATCTCGGGATAGACGATATTTATAATAAATTGGCTACTTATTTTGATAATTACAAAGAAGATACAAAGCTTTTTATAGGCTTAGACGATGATAGCTTACAAGCTCATGATATAGAAAAAAATATAGTATTGGATTCTGATGCTGAACTTAATTTAAAGATTCCTGCAGATTTATATATCGATAAATACGGAGAGAAGAGCCATATTAGTAGCAAAACTACTTCTCTTATCAATTTTTTAAACAACAGTGAGGGTTGTGAGGACGAAGAAACTGTAGAGGACAAGAAGGATTTGATCTTCAGTCTTCTAGAAGAGAACAGTGTGCTACTTATACAAGGAAACACAGGCTGTGGGAAGACTACAAAGATCCCAAGGATGCTATTAGAGAGGTACAATAATATTGTCTGTACTCAACCAAGGCGTATAGCAGCCATCTCAGTAGCAAAGAAGGTTGCTGAGGATATGAAGACTGAGATTGGCAATCTTGTGGGCTACGGTGTTAGATTTGACAATGCTACTTCTGATAAAACACGATTGAGGTTTGTAACAGATGGAATTATTCTACGAGAGATTCTCCACGATAAAGAATTAAAGAAATACGACTGTATTGTAGTCGACGAGGCCCATGAAAGGTCTTTGAATATTGATATACTGCTAGGCTACTGCAAGAGGCTTTTAAAGACCAGGAAGGATTTAAAGGTCATTATTATGAGTGCTACTATTTCTACTGAGAAGTTTTTCAACTTCTTTGACTGTCCCAGTGTGACTATCAAGCATAAAGTCCACCCACTAAAAAACTATTTTATAAAATCGTACAACCCGATGAATTACTTGGAGGAAACAGTAAAGACAGTCATCAAACTCCACAAGACTGAGCCTGTGGGGATATTCTAGTCTTCCTGACAGGACAGGAGGAAATCAAAGAAGCATTTTCTTTACTCACACAGAACATAAAGAGAGAGGAGTGTGAAATATTGATGGTATATTCTACGATGGCACCGAGAGATCAAGAATTAATCTTTCGAAAATTTGATAAAAGAAAGATTGTATTGTCTACAAACATCTGTGAGACATCAATCACAATAGAAAACATTGTTTATGTAGTAGACTGTGGGCGTGTGAAGACCAAAAGGTACTCTGAGTCTCTGGGAATGGAGATCCTGGATGTTGTAAGCATATCAAAAGCACAGGCCAAGCAGAGAAGTGGGAGAGCTGGTAGGACACAGCCCGGGTCAGTGTTTAGAATATTTACCAGGAAGGAGTATGAAGATATGCCAGAGAATCCGCTTCCTGAAATATTATCTTGCAATTTAAATGATGCTGTTTTGATTTTGAAATCTCTCGGGATTTCAAATCTAAAGAATTTCGAAATGATTGACAAACCAAACATTGAATCTGTCAACAACTCTCTGGAGTACCTGTTCATTACAAGAGCAATCGATGTAAATGGGGACATTACCAATCTTGGCAAGAGCATTTCTAATATCCCACTCGATGCCAATCTTAGTATATCGCTGATGGCTTCTATAGACTATGGATGCTTTGATGAGGTCTCTACTATTGTTTCTATGCTGAGTATCGACCAGGTCTTTATAGATGTCAGCAAGACAAGCTATGCCTATAAAAAGTACCTGCAGAAGAGAGAATCTTTCAAAACCCCCACCAGTGATTTTATGATGCTACTGGATATTTTCTGTCTGTGGGAGAAAGCTTCCTTCGACATTAAATTCCTAAAAACCAACTTTTTGTCTGTCCGTAACATGTGGCAGGCTAAGAAAATTAGAGACCAACTGAGAAAACAGTTCTGTGACAAAAAATCATCAAACCGAGAAAATGTTCTTCTGGCATTCTGTGCTGGATTCTACCAGAATACTGCCAAACTTACTGATGGCATCTACAAAACACTTTTTAACCTGACTGACTGCTTTGTTCATTATACAAGTTGTTTGTATAAAAAATATGCAAAATTTATTCTTTACTTTTCAATAACCAAGACACGACGTGAGTACTTACGTTACTGCAACGAAATCACCACTGACATGCTATGTTCAGTCTTGAATCGACCTATTCAATCTACAAAATATCCTAAAAAGAAATTTATTCCAGGAAAATACAAAAAAAAACTTAAATAAAATAGTCTTAAAATCTAAAGATTTATTTACTCGTTTTCTTGTTTGTTTTCATTTAACTTTTTACAATCTTTACAGTTTGGATCTTCACAGTCTTCAGAGCACTTAATAGGTTTTTTAGAATTTTCATTTTTAGAGATCTTTTTCTGAGAATCTTCATTTTTAGAGATCTTTTTTTCAACATCTTCATTTTTAGAGATCTTTTTTTCAACATCTTTTGGTGAATCGTTATTTTTTTCATTTGGTAAATCTTCTTTCTTATCATTTGGTAAATCTTCTTTCTTATCATTTATTGAATCTTCTTTTTTAGAATCTTTATCCTCCTCCTCTTTAAGAGATATTATCCTTTTACGTGTAGGGACAGCATGTTTGATGAAAACAAGTTTACTGCTCTTTTTATCTTCTTTGAGACCACATTGACCATTAGGACAATCTCTTCTTCTCTTAGGACCACATTGACCATCAGGACAATCTCTTCTACTTCTAGGACCACATTGACCATCAGGACAGTCTCTTCTACTTCTAGGACCACATTGACCATCAGAACAGTCAATTTCATCACTAGGATCAAAAGATTCATCACAAGATCCATTAGAACACCCTCTTCTACTTCTTGGGTTACAAGAACCACCTGAACACCCTCCTCTCCTTCTAGGACCACATGCATAGCTATGTGTATTTTCATTTACATTTTCTACATCGTTGTTTTTTTTAGCAGAAGTTGCTTTTAGAATGGCA
>SBJO01000116.1:0-13381 GCA_015832245.1 Nosema granulosis
TTTTCGACCACAAATTTTAGTGATAAAACGGACATTACAGCGATTTAAAACATGCAACTTGACATATATATTTAATTTCTATCGTACGAACATTTATGGGGTTTTCTGGTAGATTCAAGTCCTCATAATTGAGGTGTTGGAAATTTTGACCCCTTTTTTGTGTTGGAATTTTCGCACACCACTGTAAATACATTTTTCTTCCCATTTTTTTGCGTCTAAAAAATTAACTTTTTTTACGTTTAAAAAATTATATGGGCAATTTTTTCCCGATCGATTATACGCAGAAGGTTTTATAGTTAAAAATTAGTCGTAACACTCGACCGGTCACAATTTCAACATTAAGATAAAAATTTATTAACGCAAAGAAATAAAAATTTAAAAATAGTTTGCACAATTTGTTTTAGTTCTTCACTATTGGTTAAATAATATTCTTTAATTACACCCAAATTTCATTATCTCAAATAGGTTGGAAAAATCAACATTTTTGTGGTCGGTAAAAATTCAACCCCCTACTGTATCTGTAAGAGAATCCTTTGTGTCTTTTTGGATCAACCAACCCTTTTTTAAAACAGCTGATCATTGACTTTTCTTCAATAGCTTCCCAAGCAATAAAAACCATGATAATTGCATATTTTATGGTAATTGAGTTAAACACGTCTGTATAATTATCTGTGTTTTCAAAATAGCAAGAGTCGACCAAAGCATTAAAATAATGACACTTAAATGCCTTAATAATTCCCATGTCGAGAGGTTGATTTAGTGATGTTGTATTTTTCGACAAAAACAAGAGTTCAATATTGCTAAGTTCCATGTTGGAGTGTCAAGGTGCATTTTGTCTAAAATTAAAAGTATCTTTCTCTCTTCAACTTTCATTTTATCATTCAAGTATTTTTTGAAGACTTGTGTATCCATCCAAGCTTTTAAAGAGCTCGTATAGTCCATTCCCATTTCCAAAGTGTGAAAGCACTTCATTGCTTCTTGACTTCTTTGCTGTTTCATTTATCAATGGGCTGATTTTTTCTACCTCATACTGCAAGTAAACATGCAAGTTATACGCTTCTTATTGGTCTTAATACCTTTGCAATTGTCATCGGATGTAATAAAGCTCTTTTTTGGTGGGGTTTTAACGAAGAGAGCCGTTTCATCCAATTAAATATATTGCTCTCCCCATACTCTTCTATTTTTTAAAAAAATTCTGCACGGAAACTTTCAACCCCAAAAACATCAGCAGAATTTGATTCGGCGGAAATATTTTTAAACTACAGATCATGTTTTTTAAAAAAAAATTCTACAACCATAAATTAGAAGCTTTGAAATCAACAATATCGAGTTTTTTGCTATTTTCTTTGAAATGTTTTTGATACCTGTTCCATTCAATGGAACGTTCTTTCCTCTTACACGTAGAAAGACCTCAAAAACTTGTTCATCTAGGGATCTAAAAATATTGTTATCGATCTCTGAATTAGATATTTTATAGAAGTTTTTTTGTTCTAGATACACCTTCCTTAGACATTTTGTAGTTGTCTGCAAGTGATCTCTCCGATAAGCCGTTTCCGTATAATCTTTTTCAAAATTTGCTAGTTCTTCTTTAGATAATTTTTCATTGGGATTAAAAATTTTAAGGTACCTCAAAAATCGAAGGTTAAAAATAACTAAAAAACAAAGTTCATCCCTTAATTTATACGCAATAGATTACTTTTTAAAAAACAATGCGCCCCAAGTGGAGGTTGTCAATTGAGGCGAGGGTATTCTATGCATAATAGTGGTAGAAATTTTTGATCTCTTTATATTTTAGCATATGATTAAGGACTTGACTAAAAAATATTACTTACTTGTGAAATACGAACATGGTTTTCACTTTTAATTCAAATTATTAATAAAATTCAAAATTCTTCTATTTTTTGGTCGATTTTTTTGATCTCTTTTTTAAAAATATTTTATTCATATTAAAAAACCAGGCAAAAAGTTTTTGAAAGGTTTTTAAAAAAAATAGTCCCTAAATGAAAAAAAGAATGAATTTAGAAGAGAAAAATCGTATAGGCATTGTGATAAATGGGAAAGGTTATACCAGTAAAAATATTGTGAAAAAATAATATCACAAAATTAGTTGCAACAACGATTTTAAAGAACGTCACAATCTTATCAAACCTATCAGGCAATAACGTGGACTTGGGTGAGAAGTCCAAATTGACTGATTCATATACAATAAAGTAATGTCGTGGTGGCGTGCTATGTATCACACTGATATAGTGGTTCAGTTGATGATCCCTCTATCACCTAATATATTACTAATATAGACATTTTTACGGCAGGGATGCAAGATCACACCAATAAAGCATTTTACAGGTAAAATTGAATTGATACAAAGAAAAAAACATCATTGTTAACCAAACGACAATTTTGATTTAACCACTGACTTCTACAAAGCTATTTTTTACAGAACAAGGGGTATTAGAAAGACTGTTGATTGTATTTGAATCTTGCATCCGTGTGAGTACAGATTATTATTTATATGTTTTAGTAAATCATATGTATCGTACTTGATAATATCAGGACGTGAAAGACCTATATATTAGAGTAATCTAATGAGGATCAAACCTGACTACGACACTAATAATAATTCTGAACAAAATCAACAGCCTATTTCATTTTAAATTTTGTTAAAAAACGATCAATAAAATACATCACTCTTTATGGTGAATCTGCTAGTGTTGATACTGGTTTGATACAGAGTTTCAAAGAGAAGTTAAACCAAAAACTTACAATGAAACTGACAATTTCTAAATTGACGAAACTAGTATTTATATCAAAACTGAGTTACAAACCATACGTAATAAATAAAGGTGTAGACAATAAAAAACTCAAACTAAACAAAACTAGATTCATTCTAATGCTTGGAACAAATTCTGCTGGGGGAAAGTTGAAACCTTTTATAATTGGCAAGTCAAGATCCCCTAGAGCTTTTGAGAACATTAGTTTAGGTTCTTTTAATCTTTTATACAGGTCTATCGAAATTACCTGGTTGACTAAAAAATATTTGAAGAATAATTGAGAATATTGAATGAAAACTGATCTCTGAAAATAGAAAAATCCATCTTCTTTTTGATAACTGTAGCGCTCATAGAGTTGATATTTCTCCAACCGAACAGTACATCGTTAATACAACCGTTGGATGCAGAAATAATTCATTCTTTAAATCAAAATTCAAATCTTTGTCAAACAAATTTCAAATTTTCAACGCCTTGGAGAATACTCTTGTCCACATTGCTCGAAAAATTGATATGTTATAAATTGTGTGATAAAATCATGGGATGAGATACCGGATACTTTTATAAATAATTGCTGGAGAAAACAAAAGTTTTTACATTGGAACTTGAATTGAGACCATTAAATTGAAGTTTTAGACGATGATAGTTCTTCAGCATCTAGTGTAATTCCATTTGATAACTGTTTAGTTATGGAAAACTCTGAGATAAAAAACAAGTTGTAGTGTAGTTTTCAAAGCATTACGTTCATCTGCTAATATTCTACACTCCTATGATTCAGAACATCTTAAAACAATAATGGATATTCACTACAATGTCTTAGATGAATATTTAGTCATAATCATAAGTATAAACTCAATGATATTTCAACAAGGATTTAAATACTCGTTTTTTGTAAATTAGTCGAGATTTTAGTCCTATTTTTGAAGAAGTGACTAAAAATATACTCTCGACCGTATTGTTGAAAATATATTTTCCTATAGCCTCTCTTACGAGCTCGGTATAGTCTGAAACAGTAACTCTATCTATTTTAAGTTGATATGAAATATTAAACCTATAGCCTCTCTTACGAGCTCGGTATAGTCTGAAACAGTAACTCTATCTATTTTAAGTTGATATGAAATATTAAATCCTGTTTATATTGTTATACATTAAAAATATTGTACACATAGACAATTGAGCACTTCAAAAGAACGATGCATTTTTTAAGCTTGAATAAAACCTACAGGTGTTTCTACATATCCAATAATATCCATCAGGAAATGGCTTTTTGACCATAATTAATTCTTGAACCATCAAAACATAACGGATATATCATCGAGTTTATATAAATACCTAAACGAACCAACCCCGTTCAGACTTTTTTCTGCAAACATGTGTGTTAGATAAGCCCTATAATTATGCTCTCTAAAAACTCCCCTTCAGTGCACATTTTCCTTTATTTTATATCTCTAGAGGTGAAATTCTCGACATTAAAGTGGAGTTCTTAAAATTTTCAAAAATGCCGAATAACACACATGCCCACCTTTTTTGTATAAAACCGTCTCTTCTAGGTTAAAAACTTCATGATCAGTATAATATTGTTATATTAAATCGTATTTTTGATGATTTTATCAGTTACGTTAGATTTTACCTATTTATAAGGTTTAAAATTCAATATTATATCTAACTTTAAGATTACAGACACAAAGGGGAAATCCTGGACTTGCAAAAAGATGCTTTAAGATGTATTACTTTATAGATTGTTATTAACCCCCTTTCTTTATACAGTCTAGAATGTATCAATAAATTTTATGCTATTTTTATCTTATTAGAATTGAATATGAACATTTTAAACTCACAACAAAGGACTAGTTGCTTTATTAAAATTTTAAAAACTGCCAGCCGACAGTAGTTTGCCAGTGCTACAGCTAGCTCTGGACACTTCAGAACCATCCAGCTAACTATCTAAAATGATTTATATTTTGGAGGGAAACTGTTATATATCTTTCTTCCAAAATATTATAATATATATTCTAAAATATTTACTAGCCTCAATTATGAAGAACAACAATAAATCTTTACCTTCAAACTTGTCTCCGGTCGTGATAACGTCACGGATAACAAAAACCTTTTCGAGTTTTATATTTATAAAATAATTTCTTTCATTCTTTATCTATATAATTTCAGTGTTTTTACACATGATGAGAGCCATCTTAAAATATTCATTTAAACATACAAAAAAACAGTAAGAACCTTTCACTTCTTAAAAATATAATGTACGAAGTTAATTACAAAAACAAACAACACTCAAATGATCTAATAAGTACCAGACTTTATTTATTATTATTGGAAAGGTGTTTATTTGATTTATCCATCTTATGTCTTCTGGCTGAGCTTATATATTTTTGTGCTTGATATGCACCAATCAAACTTATGATCAGTCTCCTTTTGGTGTGGTGATGATCATTATTCTCCTTTTGGTGTGGTGATGATCAGGCCCTTAATTTATTGGTATTGGTCATCAAGTACGTATTCTAGCTGTGCTAGCTACGATAATTATAACCCAAAACATGTGAATCTTATCATCATTGTGGTCTTAAAAACACACACTACTGTTTATTCTCAAATTTTCGGATTGACTTTCTAAATTGTAAGGAGTTTAAAAATAAAACTTATCTGAATGTTTTATATCAGAGTGTATATTACTATTATCCTCCATCCAGGGGGTTCATCTCACGTATTTAAGCTTTTAGAGTGATGGAGGGTTCAAAAGTAATATTACATTCTGATGGTGAACTTGGTTTCAGAAGACCACGACATTTTATATAGGTTAAACTACCACTTTGTACAATTTAACATCATGAATTGATTTTTTAGTGCTACCAACCTATTATAAAAGCCTTTATTTGTGTGTTTTTTCGTTAGAAACATATAAATAATTTTTAATAATATTTAAGTGTATCAAATAGGCTTAATTTAATGAACTATCGTGGTGTCTTCCCATGCCTTCTCTAAATTTTATATTATGGAAGCTTAATGTATTTGTAGAATTATAATAATTATCACTAAAAGTTAGATAAATTTCAATGCAGCTCTCTGCTTTAAGATTCATAACGAATATTTTCATTTAAATTTTTAAACACCCCAATGGACTTTTCAGTATCATTAAAAATCCCAAAAAATCCCCACAAAGACACAATGAAGCTACTGAGTGAGTTGGAAAAGATTATTCCAAGATCTCATATAACACCAGAGCATGGAAATGAGATGGTTCATGTAGATATTGCTCAAGATATAAAACCACAATATATTGTTTTTAAGACCAATAAAACAGAAGAACAAAATGTACAAATTGTTTTCAAAATTATAGAATACAAATCCAGAGAGGTATTAAGATGTAGATCAGATATTATAAACGAAGAGCCTCAGCTAGTTTTGAATAATTTCAGCACAGAGCTCGGGCTAAGAGTGGCAGAGTTTCTTATGTTGTTGTTTCCGTGTGCTACAAAATCCAAACAAGTCGTAAATTTTAACGTTCGTAAAGAATTTCTCCATTTTAGAATGTACAAATATTGTTTTTCTAAAGAGGGTCCAATCTTTGAGAAAATTGGACCACATCTCTCTTTGCGTCTATGGCGCTACATAGAGTATGGGGAAGAGAAGAAAGTTCTAAATTTTGATAATTTCGTGAGGAACAAAGTAATTCTCTAATGAATTATTTTTAAATTAAACCGTTTTATATTAATCTATTTTTTTTTAATAATCTATTTTTTTAAAAAATAAATATTTTAATTATGAAGCTAATTGTTCTAGTCTATGCATTAGCTATTTCCAGAGTGGCTCCCAACTCGGTTTTCTCCAGCTTAGGTTCGGTACAAGCAGATCTCTATTTTTTTAATAATCTATTTTATAATAATCTATTTTTTTAAATATTAATCTTTTTTAATATCTTTTGGTCTGTATTTGATCTTCCCTTCGTGTACATACAAATATTCAAAACAACCTTCTCTTGGTGTTCTCTTCTGAACAGTTCTATTGTAGTAAAACATATTGAGATTGTACACAGTCTTGTTGATCATCATTTCTTTGTTCAAAAACACCTCTATTTTGTTTATGAGTTTGTTATAATCCTTCTGATCAACTCTTGGGAATAGGCTGAGGACTTTATCAATGTCCCTTTCTTCAATAGCTTTATTGATTTCTTTTAGAGAATCGTTTGTTTCTTTGAGGGCCATTGGGGATAGAAAACAAATTTTTAATAGTCTTGACCCCAATGGGTTTCAAATTAATTTCAAAAGATAAATTGAATGAAAAACATACACATAGTGAACAAATTGACTCATCTTTTAAAGCCAAAGACGAATTCTTATATTATAGAGGTGTTAAAATAGCCAAATGCAAATTTCCATCAATTTTCAAAGAAAAAAAACTATTTGTGATCAAAGAAGACATTGTAGAAACTTATAGATATGATGATTCACTCAATATGTTCAAATATGATGTTGACCAAGGAGTTCTGAGAGTATTTGATGAAGAAAACAACGTTTTGAAAATTTTTACATTTGACAAAATAAGCGAAACGAATGATGGAATCTTATTAAAAGGCAACAGAACATTGTATTTGAAGAATTCTGGTGAGGAAGAAGAAATAGATCAGGATTTTGATACCGATGATACATTATTGGGATATTCCGCTATCCCTTTTGTCTTATATTCAAAAAGAGAAGTTAAATTTGCTTCTGATAAAGAAACACCAAATCACAAGATTGATCTACCACACAACATTTTAAAGCCAGAAATATTCATTGAAGATCATGTTTATACTATAAAAGATAAGCAAGAAGAAAAAGATTGTTTATTTTCACAAATTCCCAATGATGAATGTTTTTTAGTTAAAAAAACGTCTAAAGAACGTGTTTTTAATAAACTGGGAAGGCTTTTGTTGTATATAAACGGTGTGTTCCTCTGTGAAAAGTCTGTTGTAATTAATAGTATAATTATGATATCAAAATTTACAATTGAAGATAGAACAATAGAGATAATAGTAACAAACAGACACATTTTTATGATGTACGAAGATTTTATCAGCTATAAAGAACATTCTGATATCATTTATCACATTGGTAGGGAGACAAGTCAGCATCTGGTTCCAGTAGCCTATACAATAGATGGTAAGATAGATCTAAATGAACTTTATTTGACTCTTTCGTTGTTTACAGAACTCCCAAAGGTATCAGAAGGTCTAGAGAAGTTCCTTTTTGATCTTTTTATTTTTACAAATCTTTCAGATAAGTTTATCAGTAAAATTATTAAATTAGCAGGACTGGAGACAGTTCTATGCAATATTTACAGGCTAGTCGATGATAAAAACAAAAGAATTATAGATAAATTTATTTTAAAGGAGTCCTTGATTGATATCAGCAATATCAAGAAAATTCTAATTTTTCATCAACATCTGATTCCAGATTATATTAAAAGATGTGTAGAAGAACAGAAGGAATACGAGATAGAAGACTTAATAGAGCATTATAAAGATTCTACGATCCTCAAAACAATAGCTTTGGAGTTAATGAACTACAACTGTTTCTACTTGTTTACACTGTGCTATCCAGACTATGAAGAATATTTTGATTTGGACATTTTAAAGATAGAAAAATACAATTTGATGTCTCAAAGAAACAGAAAAGCATGAAAAATCTGTTAATATTTGTTGTATATTATCAGATAAGGTAATTTAAAAATATTTAAATGAGATAGAGGGAAATATATAGCATAACAATATAATTTACTGTTATAAAAACCATTTTCTAGTGTTAGAAGAATCATTTTCTAGTGTGTGGGAAGGATCATTTGAAAATTTTTATAAAAACCATTTTCTAGTGTTAGAAGAATCATTTGAAAATTTTTAATTTTTATAGTTCTTTTCTTCTCTCTTTCATTATTTTATCAACACATTCTTTACACTTCTTTTTATATTCTTCATAGTCGTTCTTGTAGATCTCGGCTACTTCAGAACGAAGTGGATCATCTGGATTTGGTTCATCAAGCCAGCTGAGAAGAGAAACGAGAACTTTGTCTAAGGTCAAAGCTGGGGACCAACCCTCAGCAAGGATATCAATACAGATAGTACCCTTTGAATTGATGTTAGGATGGTAGATTGGAGTAAGAAAGGTTACTTTAGGGGCTTTGAAGGGGTAGTCTGTGGGGAAATTAATCAACAGCTTGAACACCCCTCCTTTGTAAACACTACCCTCAGGGGCTGTCAAATATGCCTCCCAAGTAAACATGTCCATATTGATACATGGCTCTACTCTGATACAGTTAGCAGTCTTATCATTTGGATCTGGGTTCTTTTCCTTATTTTTCAAGAATTCATATTCTCTCTTGAGTCTTTTGATTGCTGCGGAGTCTTGTGTGTTGGGAGCCATTGGGGGTGTAAATTATTTATTAAATTTAAATTTGTAGATAAGGAGAGAAACACGTGTGTATTGTAAAAACATATAGAATTTATAGTGTGTATTGTAAAAACATATAGAATTTATAGTGTGTATTGTAAAAACATATAGAATTTATAGTGTGTATTGTAAAAACATATAGAATTTATAGAGACATATAGAAGAATTTTGAATGTACAAAATGTCTCTTTTATTAAAAAATCTATTAATGTAAATTTGTAATTGGTATAAATTTTCCTATTGAAGAAAATTATATCAGAAAAAATTACAAATGAAATTTGCACTTAAAAAAATTTATATTAATTTTTTAACGGGTTTTGAATCACCCATAAGATGTCATTTAAAGACGGAAACATATTATCTTTGACTCTTATAAACTTCCAGACATTTAAGAACACTACTATAAACTTCTCATCTTCTCTAAACTTCATACTTGGTCCCAATGGCTCTGGGAAGAGTACCATTTCAAATGCTCTATCTTTTATCTTTGGAGGGAATCCAAAAACAATAGGAAAGGCCAAGCAATTGAAAGAATACATTAGATTTGGAGAGGATAAATGCATAATAGAAGCAAAGATACACTTCAACAATACAACTATACGACTTTCTAGGACTTTGACACAGACTTCAAACTCCTACTACATCGATAAGGAGAGTGTGAAGAAGAATGAGTATGATGCTTTTATAGCAAAACTACGTATTAATATCAACAATCTCTGCCAATATCTCCCCCAAGAAAGAGTCTCGGAGTTCTCCAGAATGAGCCCAGAAGAATTGCTTGTGCAAACCTGCATCTCTCTGGACAAGAAAGATATCGTAGAAAACCTGCAAGCTACCAAAGAGATGGAACAGAAGCTTGGAGAAGTCTCAAACAAGGAAAATGTTCTGAGTACTGAGAAATCGAATATTAAGAGTGTAGTAGACAATATCTATCGAGACGTAGAGAAGATCAAAGAGAAAGAAAGCAAGATGCTACGTGTTGAGATGATGGAGAGCAAGAAAGTGTGGCTGGAGTATGAAAATATGAAAGCAGACTACAAGAGATTAACAAACAGTTTGAAGATGCTGAAAAGATCCCTGAAAGAGAACGAAAAAGAGCACGAGAAGATAAAAAGTGAGATCGAGAGCATCAGAAAGAGTCCTTTGAATTTAGAAATGATTGAGAAGATCAAAGGCTTTGAAGAGTGGGACAACAAACTCAAAACTAAAATCAAAGACATTAAAGAGAAAAAGACTCAGAAAGCCTATCAAGAAGTAGATATCGAGCATTTAATAAAGAGGCGAGAGAAGAATCGTGAAGATGCAAACAATCTAGATGGGGAGATCGAGGCTATTGAGGAGAGTTTGGAGAAAATTAAATCTGAAATAAAGCACAAGCTGCTGATTTTCAATATCTTAAAAAGCAGAGACGTAGAGCAGGATGGCTGCAAGAAAAAGAAGCTTGAGAGCAAAGAAGATGTCGTAAATCGTGTGATGGGCTTGTTTAATGGCGAGGTAGAAATAGACAAATATTTAGTAGAATTCAACACAGCTGCTTTTAACGAGAAAGAAGAAAAACTGTTTGCAATGAAACGAAAGAGAAATAATATTCAAGATTTATGCACCCAGAAGAAGACACAGTTTGACCAATTGGAAGAAAAAAAGAAGAAAATTAATGAAGAGGGGGAGAAAAGACTAGAGCTCCTGAAAAGATACCATTTTGATACCTACAAGGCTGTTGTGTGGTACCGAGAAAATAAATCTCTCTTTGAAGAGGAGATTATAGAACCAGCTTTTCTAAGCATTAACATTACCAATGAGAAATTTACTGCAGAGATTGAAACGTTCTTGAGTTTTATTTTGATGACTTCGTTCATTTGCAAAGACCCACGAGACTTTGAGAAGTTCATGAAGACTTTGAAAGACGAGCAGAGGCTCTCTATAAATGCTGTAGAGGAGATCAAAAAGATTGAGAGATGTGAGTACTCGTCTTCTCAAATTAAATCTTTTGGGTTCGATGGGACATTGCTAGATTTCATAGAAGCCAGGAAAGAGACCAAAGATTTTCTAATTGCACATGGCCATTTCGACTCTATTCCAGTCACCAAGAAGCGTATTGATGAGAAAAAGATATTCCAAAGCACAGATATCAAAAGATTTGCTATGGAAAACAAGTATGTAGAAATCAAAAGGAGCCGATACAACAGTAATGATTATGTAGTATCATCCTCCGCAATAACAGCTAGAAACTTTTTCTCCAAGAAAATCGACACGTCGGAGATTGAGAGCCAACTCAGTGAGATAGCAATGGAAAGAGAGAGACACAGTGAAGAATTAAAAGCTGTATATTTGGAGATAGAAGCCCTAGAAGCATCTTTCAAAGCCATCTGTGAGAAGAAAAAGGAGCATGATAAGAACATAGGAGATATAAAAACTAGAGTAAATCTTTTTAATATGAAGTTGAATACTCTCAGGCAAAAGAGAGAAAGTCGGAGGAATCTGAGAGACAGCAAAGAAATCGACTTGAAAGAAAGCGAGATTAGATTGGCTATAGAGAGGATCAACCAACAAATAGTAGGCCTGAAGAATTCGATAATAACGATTTTGAGGGATGAAGAATATCTGCAAAGAGTCCGAGAGTGCATGTTGACCTACAAAGATATTAAATCTGAATTTAAAAAGCTAGATTTTCTTGAGAGCAACTTCCAGATTGTTGATAAAAGTATCAAAGAATTGATAAAACAGATAGAAGAGCATGAGAGAGTGAAAAATAGATTAAAAGTGAGTATAGATGAATATTCTTCAAAGCTCAAAGAAATCAACAATAAGTTTTCCAGTAAAGAAGTCAACAAGGCCAGTAAAGAAATCAATAAGGCCAGTAAAGAAATCAACAAGGCCAGTAACAGTACATTAGATACAATCAATGGTACACTGCCACTTGATTTTAGTGAACAAATGAAGCTTCTTCCAAATACAGTTGAAGAATTGAATTCAGAAATCCACAGAGAGAAAACCCAGTTGAAATTTATTAATGTAAATGAGGAGGCCAAAGCTGAGTACGAAGACAAGAAGATCCAGCTCGATAGAATCACAGCAGACCTCTCGAAGATGCTCAAGAACAAAAAGAAGTACGAAGAAGAAGTTAGGAGAAAAAGATCGTTTTTAATTAAAGCAATAAAAGATCTAGTCGAGAAAATCAACAAAGAGTTTGAAAATCTTTTTGCACAAATAAACTGCAGAGGCCAATTGGAATTCTACCACAAAGAAGAGGAGAATGTGAGAAACTGGAAGCTTAATATTCTAGTTAAGTTCCGAGAGAAAGAGAATCTCGAAGTGCTGAGCTCTTTCAGGCAAAGTGGAGGAGAGAAGAGTGTGTCTACAATTTTATACCTACTGGCTCTGCAGAAGATCGATAAAGCTCCATTCAGGCTGGTAGATGAAATTAACCAAGGGATGGACAAACACAACGAGAAAAGCATTCTAAATATTCTTTTTGAAATGTGCAAGACTGAAGATTCTACACAGTTCTTTATAATTTCTCCCAAGCTTGTAGAAGGACTAGCTTACAATGAAAGTATGAAAGTAATAATTCTTTTCTCCGATCAACCAGGAGCTGTTAAAAAGGCATTCACCCAGAAATAAAAAATTAAATTGCATGTTCACAATTTTTCTTAATATTTATCAATTTTTCTTAATATTTATTAATTTTTCTAAATATTTATCAATTTTAGTGTACTCACAATTTTTCTAAATTTTCTTAGAGTGCTCTCAAATTCTTTGCCATTGTTTCAAGTATGCTTTTCACTTTGGGATCTTTGATTTTATCTTTATTCTTAAAATCTCCTCCTTCAAAAATATACGAACAATCTCCAATGGAAACAGTGATAGTTTTATCAGCCTTCAATTCCTCAAGAACTTTCAACAAGCTAGTCCTACGAAGATCCTCTGGAATACAACTGAAATATTCTTCAAGCTTGAGATTGAGTTTAGAAAGGAGCTCTTTCTTAGTATCGACCAATGGATTTGTAAATACTTTGTAATTATCAACAATAGGCTTGTAATTATCAACAATGGGCTTGTAATTATCAATAATGGGCTTGTAATTATCAATAATAGGTTGCTCTTCCCCATCAATTTGTTTTTTGGTTTTTTTTGATACTTGTAATTTTACTGTGTTTTTCTTTCTTTTTATTATTGCTT
>SBJO01000118.1:3328-17290 GCA_015832245.1 Nosema granulosis
GGGGCACTATGAAATTTGCATAAAAGTAGAATTCATGCATAAAATTTCTAAATAGTAAAATTCTCTTATGCGCATTGTAAATTATGCATAAATTCAAATCAGTTTAGTTTTTCTAAAATAGTTCAATTTTTCTAAATTAGTTTAGTTTTTCTATGCATAATTTTTTAATTTCAAACTAGAAATAAATCCATCTAAGGAGCTTACAAATAGAATTCCACAGCACATTGTAGCATCTGTTGTGCTTTTAAAACTGATATTCTCCACACAACCTTTCAGATTACTCTCTTCGTATACATACACACTCTTTTTTGTTACAATATAAGTCAGTTTATCTTCCACTACTCTGATGGTATCCGAGTCTAAAGGTCCTACTTTGCTCAGCCAGTGGAGCTCTCTATAAGGATGAGAGAGGTTTATCAATAAATTGGTCTTGCAAGATACAAGTTGGAGTAGGCCATCCTTAGAAAAAGAAATCCTGCGGTAGAAGCCTCGGTTTGTAGAAGCCAGGTTATAGGCAGCTAAGTTGTTGGTAGAAATTTTAGAAATCTCCCCAGTTTCAAGATTAAAGTCCATCAGAGCTAACAAATTATCCTTCCCCACAGAGACCAGTAGACTACTAGTATTTCTATAGGTTAGTCCCTGAACAGTATCTGAGTGGATCTTCAAACTACTAAGCTTACACACACCTTGCTCGGAGGTTTTAAATACTTCGATAGTCCCACAGCTTAAGCCTGCTACTAAGAAATTATCAATCCACAATAATTCATAGCAATCTTTCCCATCTGCTTCTCTCACAGACACAATCTTCCCACTAAGAGTTACAAAGATCTTTCCACCATCACTACAGGAAGCTAAATCTCCATTTCTACTAAATCGTACACAGTTTACAGTACGAGAATGAGTATGAAGATCTGAGAGATAAGAAATCTTAATAGGAGAATCCAAAGCAGTGAAATATTCCAGAAAGGTAGAGCCAGTAGAAGACGACTCTGAGGATTCTATTTTCCAAAGCCTAGCTACACCATCTCCACCACCAGTACACAATAGATCTTGAAAAGAATCTAAAGAGAAGATAGAAGATTGATCATGAAAATATAAATTGTGAGTTGTAACTTCAAACATAAAATATAATAAATTGTAGGGGGGGGGGAGGTTGTAGAAATATAATTAGTTAGAAAAATATAATTAGTTAGAAAAATATAATTAGTTAGAAAAATATAATTAGTTAGAAAAATATTACTACTACTGCTACTACACTTTTAAGAAATTTTATTTCAATGGGAAATTTCTCTTTTGGAAGATTCCATAAAAGGGACTGTCTTTTAGAAGTTCTCTGGCTTTCTCCAACTCTTGATTCTTCAAACTAGCTATCAACGCATAATTGGGGTATCCCTCTTTTATGCAATTGGTGGATATTTCCGAGAGATATTTTTTACAGCTCAGCAAGTCTGCAAAGAGCAAGCTTCTAAAATCTTTAGCTTTGTAGAAACATTCAGCAGCTTTCTCTAAGTTGGAAGATTTCTTCAGGAAGAATTTTCCCAATCTTTTGAACTTCTCAGGGCTGTCTGCAATCTCCAAAGCTTCCTTCAGTCGATTGAGCTTAAGAAGAATCTCAAACTTGTGATTCTCACTGGTACAAATTTCTAGAGCTCTGTCGTGGAGACCGAGAGATTCGAAGAAAGAAATAGCTTTCAATCTGAAAGAATCTTCTACTTCGGAATCTTCATCCTGTAAAATTGCTCTTTGGAAATTTAAGAATTTCTTATCGAAGGCTTCTTTCTTGATTCTACCATCTTCCAACAGGAATATTTCACCATCTCCCACACCAGCTACATTTCCTGAGGATGCCAAGAAAGTAGACACGTAGGGGTTCTCCCCAACCAAAAGATAGAAAATCTTCTTTTCAGCACTGAACACTAAAAGATTCTCTTCAGAACAAGCAGCAAAAGATTCAACTTTGTAATTAAAGAAATTTTCTTCTTTCTCCAATATATTTCCTTCCTTCAAAACTACAAAACTGTTCTCTTTGAAAGCTACTAAGAAATCTCCCACTGCTACAATTTCTCTAATAGAAAAATCTAGCACATTCAATTCATTTCCATCGAAATCGTAGAAAATTGTAGAATTCTCAAAAACTCCCACAAGAATATTTTGGTTTACACAGAAAACTTTCTTGATTCCTTCGATGGTCAATTTTCTTACTATCTCTGTTTTGTTGTAGAAATTTACATCGTAGCCTTCTAAAACTATCCACTCAGAATTAGAAATGAACTGGAAGCATCTACCAGCCCCACTCTGCTTCTTTCTGAATCCCAAAGAAGAATAAAGAGAATACCCCCCTTCTCCCACTAGAGCTATAGACTTCCCACTTTCACTAACAGCCAGCTCAGAAGGATAGAAATCTACCTCAGAAAGCATCTTGCTGGAATTGTCCTTATAGGAAAATATTTGGTTTTGAAGGACGTACACAATCTTGTTGCTCTTCAGGCTACTTAGAATATTCCCACTTTTGATTTCTATAAAAACCAAATCCTCATCTGTTCCCACTACAAACACACTGTCCTTCTCTCGGAACTCCCACACCCTGCCACTGTTCAAAGTCAGGGTATCTTTCAGCTGGTAGGTCTTGGAATCCCACAGCTTAACTGTACCATCCTCACTGGTGGATACTATCCTGTCTTTGTACATATACAAACTGTTGATATTGTCTGTGTGTCCGGTGATTGTTGCTATTGGGTTCGAATTTGTAATCTCCCACACTCTAATACTGAGATCATCAGAGGCTGATACGAAGTAGTCCTGTTTAGGAATAAACTGTACTGCATTGATTCCATTGATGTGTCCTTTGTAAGTCTTCACTGCCTTGTTCTGGCCTACATCCCAAAGTTTAATAGTACCATCTAGAGAACAACTTATAAACTTTCTAGTATCTTTGGGGTAGTAAGAAACATCCATCACAAAGTGGGTGTGTCCTGAATATGTAGCTATGTTTTTTATACTCGAAGAAGCCTTGGACCATCTTTTGATAGTCCCATCATCACTGGCTGTGAGGAATTCTTCCTGGGATGGGTGGACTTCAATCTTCCTTATAAAATCACCATGGGCATCTAAAGATTGAATCTTTCGAAGACTGTGAAGATCGAAAATATAAATCTTTCCTTCATCAGTCCCAAGCATCACCCAGGAATCTTTCTCTACTATTTTTACTGTTCTTATTGGGTACTCTGAAACATGAACTTCTTTCAGCATTTTTTGGTTGGCTGTGTCCCAGGTCTGGACATAGCCATTATACAATCCACAAACTACCAGTGGCTTAGTAGGATGGATCTCTAAGGTTTTGACTCTTGAACTTCTAAATTTTTTCGTAGTAGATTTCTGTAACTTCATTTTGGGGTATAGAAAATAAAAGAAAAAAGAATTGATACTTGAGAATTGGTAAGAATAAGGAATCCTAATTTGTTTTCATTCTATAAAAATAAAAAAAAATAATACTTAAGGAATCCTAATTTGTTTGCATTGTAAATTAATCCTAGTATTTTGTTTGCTTAATTATTCTGCCAATTTACCCTTCTTTTTATGAATGATTTCTTTGAGCTTATGGATATTTCTTACTATTCTTCAGATTTAAACGGTTCTTCTTTGATTGTTTCTGAGAAAAATGGTTCTATTCGATTTATTTCAGATTCAATGGGTTTTATTTCTCCAGACCATTTTAAGAAATGTGTAAGATTCTACCCGGAGGATGATTTTATATTTACCACTACTGATTCTTCGTTGGGACTCAGAGTGTGGGACAGAGAGAAGGAAAAGGAGGTCTACCAGTATCCTATGGACTCTCTTGGGACTCACGAGTATTCCAGAAATGGAATCATAGCTTCTATTTGTGAATCAGGAATAAAATTCTTTGATCTTCGTACAAGATACCACATTTCTTCTCTTTCTTACTCTTTGGCTGAAGGATTGGTTTGGAATGGTGATAATTTGTTTGTATTCAATAGCCAAAGCATCATTCAAAACAATATTCAAAATGGTACTCAAACCGAAATAGATGTAAGTTCTGTTCAAAATATCTTCATTTCTAGTGGTGAATTATTCTACGTGGTTCTCAAAAATTCTAAATATTGGCTTGTTAAAAACAATCTTAGCTTTGAAATCGAGACTGTTGGTTGGGAAGGAGGAGTAGCTGAAGATGGTACAATTTATATCTTTGGGAATAATGAGATTAAGTTTTATACTCGCACAGACAACAAACTGGTAGACTTGAAGTTTATCAAAAGGATTGATGATATTAAATTCAGTAGATTCAATACATACCTATTTGCAGATAAAAAATTGTATATTAAAGAAGGTAGCTTATTTCAGTAAAAAGAGAGGGCACATAACTAAGTAAAATAAAAATTTCCCACTTCGGATTATTTTCACACATTAGTCAAACTTTTTTTCTAATTCTCATCTTTGGTTATCTTTTGGAGAATGTTGGAAATCTCTTTCTGTAAACTTTCAAGTTGATCGTCTTCTAATTTGTCTATCGAATTTCTTTCTTTCATTGTTCGGTAGATCATTTCTATTTGCCTGTTTTGGATATCTACAATTCTTAATAAATCTTCAATATGCTCTTTTTTATTTTCTGTGGGTGCTGGTACTGCTTCGTATACCTGAAATCTCCCCTTCTTGTAAGATATCGTGTTGTAGCCTTCCATATTGAATCCATTTCTAGCAAAAACTTCTTTTATCGAAGGAGACTCTTCTTTATCTCTGTTTAAAACATTTCTAATTTCTTTCTTTATAGCTTGGAGATCCAAAGCATCTCTGAGCTTCTTCAACATTTCTTCAGGAATAATCTGTTCTTCAAACAAACTTCTTAGTATCTGCAGTGTAGAAGCTGTGAGTACGTGGTCTATTATTGCTGTAGTGGGCCTTTCTTCTTTGAAAATCTGAGTAAGTCTGGTGATATTAGCCTCTAAATCTTTCTCTGATATTGCTGATCTATAAAAAATCATTTTTGAAACCAATTTCTTGATAAAATCACCATTTATCACCTTCTTTCTTTGTTCAATTTCTGAGACTTTTTCATATTCTGACCGCTCAATACATATCTTTTTATTCCCGTATTTTCTCTTGCCTGTTTTATTAATCGTCTTACCTGCATCTTGAAATATTACACTCTTTTCATAGACAAACATATTAGGGAGTGTAGTCTTGGTCGCATATTCTATCCTATCATCAGATTTGTTGGGAAAATTGTAGATTCTCTTTTTGCAATGTTTGGAATTCAAATCCATCAATTTGTTTATATTCTCCAAGGAATTTATGTTCATTTTGTAGACTTCATTATCAAATAACCTTAAATTTCGAAGAATTGTTGACATCCAACATATCTTCAAATCACCCTCCTCGTTTAACCAAATATTTTCTACATCCACCAACCGTATCATTTTTGTCAAAGAATTTTCTGCCAATATCTCAAATATCTTTAGAACCACATAAAGTATAATTTGCTCGTTTACGCAGATAAAGTTGTTTTCATTTCTTAAAAATGTATCGAGTGGCATAAATCCTTCATATTCTTGAACTACAACCGTAAATTTATCTTTTTCAAACATATTTGATGTTTTTAGAATGTGTCGGCTATTATTGATTTCTTTGTTCATCATAATTGTCTGTAGTGTGGAGTTTATTGGGATCAAAGTCTTTTTCAAAATCACCTTTTCATTGGTCTTCTCTTTTGTTGCTATAAATGTTGAGACATCTTGTTTGTTGCTTATTAGAATCTCTTGTATAAATTTTACTTCATTTTCTTTCTTTTTTAATTCATGCATGTTTTGTTTATTTATGTAATTTTGCATAAATAGGATGTAAATATGAGAGAGGGAAAATAGATTTACCCAAATTAGAATCATGTAAAAGTTATACGGGTTTAAAAATGAAAATTTATAAACATAGTATTGGTCTAGTCTCATTTATCTATTCAAGAATGAATTCTGATAGATTATTACAGAATCGTTTATGTAAACATTTTTGATTTTATGATATTCTAGAAAAAGAATAGTTTCAGATGCACGGATTTAGAACAAAGAATGTCTTACTCAATGCTACAGATTTGAATATTTACATAATATTTATATAATTTTGCTGTTTATATTAAGGCTAATATGAATAAGAAATGGAAAAATTTGGTAACAAATTATGAAAGATGAATTTTAACATTTATTTATATTCAAGACTACAGGTGTTATAACCTAAGTTTTTAAGAAGAGAATCAGTAAAGCCATGTACGCAGCAATTTATTTTCAGAGCCAAGTATACTACTTTTTGATAGTTTGCATATCACGTGTAGTGCATATAATGAAATGACAGAATCGATTCGTGCTAAATACTGAGTTTTTAGCCTAACTAAGCTTCACTTAGATAAGTGCTTTGATTCAGCATCTTACCTGTATTTATAATAACAGTTTTGTTTTACATAAAGAGTTCTTAAAGACATAAGTAGATTAGAGTACATTGTCCTCTCTAATATTGCCATTCTTGGTACCAGATCATATAAAAGATCTTAAGAAGAAGTGGGCCTAATATGAAGATAGAGGTGTTTAACAAAAATACACTGAAATTACAAATTTTATTATTAAAATATACAATATCGTATCTCTCATTTATTTGGTTTCACTGCTATCAAAATAATGATATTCGTCAATTCCAACACAGATAAACACTAAATCAACTTGTTTATTATAAAATTTTTACATCTAAGATTCTTAAAATGAGCAGTTTTTGTTAAAATTATTAACCTGGATAAGGTTTGCCTGATAAAACTTGCAACGTATTATTTTTCTCTTAAAACCCTTCGACAACACCATTAAACTCATAGTTATTTATACTCAGATACAATGTTTTAAACAATTCTTGTTGATTATGCACATTCCCAATACATGATTTTATATTATTCATTGATAAGTCTAAATTACTTCGTGGTTAATTGTTTAATGTTTTTTATTAGCACAAAGCAACTATATACAGACATAGGACCTTTTAAGACAAATTTTGAAAAGAAACCATATCGTAAAAAAACAAGCGTCTAATTTTTTGAGGTATTTTTAAATAATAAATTTTACAGTAAACATAAGATCTCACTACTCCTTCCTAATTAAACAACCCAATTTCATCTGTTTTAAAAACATCTTCCGTTTTGTAATTGTCTAATTCTGTTTTTATACCAATTTAAAAATCTTCAATCTGCGATTGGTCAGCTCTAACAGCCTCGCCTTGTAATTTTACGCTATCAAGTCTTTCTAGTTTTTTATAGGTAGTTATGCTAGATAAAATAAATTGCCCGTTCTATCATGTCGAAATTTTCGTTTCAGAAAAAAATTGTATATAGTTAGATGACGTGTCATTTGGAGTTATTGTTTATGCTATCAAATAAAAAATATTCCAGTCATTTATTTATTAAAATGAAAGCATCAAACATTGTAATTTTCATTTTCTCATAAATTCAACCAAGAATATTAAATATGGGTTTATATAACTTTTATTTAGAAAGAATGGTGAAAATTACATAAATGTTTTGCTTACTTAAAAATCATTTGTATCTTTTTCCAAACTAATTCGACAAGGTAGATTGTTTATTGTACCACACATAACCAAGAAAGCTTTTACGGCTTTAATGTTTTTTTCGGATTTACAGTAAATTCTTAACAGTTTTTTCTCAACCTCAATTTCACACTTACAACAGAAATCAGTGATTCTTTTTCTCAATTCTTCTTCTATTGTTTTATCTTCTACAAATTTATTCTTTAAAAAGCTAATTTTATATGTTAACATTTAACGGGTAAAAATTTCAATATATATGTAAGTGATGTTGAAAATATTTAATCAAAATATATGCAAGTGAATGTTGAGAATATTTAATCAAAATATATGCAAGTGAATGTTGAAAATGTGTATCAAAATATATGCAAGTGAATGTTGAAAATATTTAAAAAATTCTTAAATGTGTTTCAATAAAAAAATGATTTATGTTCTTGAATTGGCCTTACAAACCAGCCAGTCTAAAAATTCATCATTTCATCATATATACAGTGGTGTGCAAAAAAAACGCTAAAGTTAAAACAATATTATATATTATTATTTTAAATGGGAACAGTAAGAAAAGTATTGGGTGCTAAGGAACAAGCACTTACTAACATTATGTTAAATAAAACACATAGTCATAAACTGAAAACAGCTTGGATTGATGTTAAAATCTTTTGACTCTGTAACACATGCTTACTTGCTTAAATGCATTGATCGATTAGGTATACACCATTGGATATCGAAATTTCTAAAAACAATAGCTTCAAAGTGGAATTTAGAAATAAGATCAAATAATGAAATCTTGCTCAATAAAAAAGTTAGGCGGGAATACTTCAGGGTGATAGTCTTTCCCCTTTCATATTTGTTTTGTGCATGTATCTTCTCAGTAGAAGATTGAATGGTACATACTCGAAAGTGAAAGTCAAGATAGATGATATTTATTACACATGCAATCACCTTCTCTTTATAGATGATCTTAAACTAGTCTTGAGAACGTATGATGATCTTAAAAGTATGGTAGAAGAAACAAAGTCATTTTTCAGGACTGTTGGTCTTGAAATAAACGTTGAAAAATCGACAACCAATTCCCCCTTGTGTGAAAATGATGCAAAACTACTTGGACTTACAGAAACTATAGAGGGAAAGAATGACGAGGGGTTCTTCGATAGGATAGTCCAATCAATCGAGTCCAGGGCCGAAGCACTGTGCAATACAAACCTAAATGCTAAGAACCTAATAAGAGCGATGAACGAATTCGCGATCTCGCAAATCAATTATTACGTTGGGATTATAGACACAGAGCCAGACTAGTTCAAAATGGTAGACAGCAAGATCCTTCGTATTTTAATACGTCATCCCGTACACCAGCAACCAGTTTGTAAAGAGAGACTGTACTAGCCACGAGACGAACTTGGAAGAGGACTAATAAGTGTAGAACATAGAAGTGAACGCATAATGCTTCAACTAGCAACGACACTTGAATCTAACCAAGATGTCGTCTTGAGAAGGAAAGCGATTTTAAATACAGAAAAAGAGAAAAACTCGCATCTATCTAAAATATGCACCTTCCTCAATGTCGAAGCGAATATGCAAATACTAGAGAAAGCACAAAACCCCACTCTGTATAGCAAGATCCAAAAGAGAAAAAATCACGCTAAGCTGTACAGACCCAGAAAAGATCCCTTAGTAAGCATTAAAGAATCATAAACTTGGCTTAGACATGGCAAGATCACTCCTCGAGAGGAAGGATCTTTATGCGCACTCCAAGACAGGAATATATTTTTAGATAAAGGCGGAAAATGCCCCCATTGTAATGAAAAGTACAAAAGTGTAGACCACATGGCTACCTGTCCTGTATCACATGAACTTTGTTTGTTCTAAAATAGTTTTCTAAAACAGATATGTTTTTTTATAAGTAATCTGTTTATTTTGTTTATTAACTTCTTGTTGCACATTGGGGTTGATAATTTTTTCTTTAAATATTTTTAGTAAATTATTTTTTCTAAATTAATTTACAGATGAAATCGTGATGTCATGAAAGAACTACCAATAAGAATTCTATAGGCCATGATAACGCTCTAACCTTCATCTTTATCATATTTTGGTTTTATTAGAGTTTAATATGCCTTCACCTTTATTAATTTTTCTCGAAAAAAATTTTTAATTAAGAGAAATATTTTCTTTCTTTTATTTTTAAGTGGTGATATATATCACACTAACTTTGCCAGAATCTTTCGCATCTATCCAATCATCTTCCATTTCTAATCTAAAAATATCATTTGTAATATTTCTCCACCATGTTAAGAATATAAGTTAAGGAGGTTATTTAATAAAAATTTTTAAGTTATTTTACAACAATAATAAAAACTTTATTGTGCACAGATTCTGTTTTACTATTTAAAAAGCAGAGAAAAGAGAAAAACCTTGATCTGCAAAGAAGCCATGGATAATATATACCTGGTAGAAAGAAGAAGACGAGGATTGAAATGTACCGTCCATCACAAGTCTCAATTCTCTAAACCTTTCAAACTCCGTAATATACCCCATGTCTCCAAGTATAACCATTTTGTCATCTCCAAACTCAAAATGAACAAGTATATATTAACTAAGGCTCGGATAAATGAGGGATTTTAAAACCCTCTCTATTTTATAAACCTTAAATGCAAAAAAATATGTTAAACTATCCATCGATTAAGAATATTTTGCTTGAAGATAAAAACCTTACCACAAACGCTGATGCTATAAATTTCAACGTCTGTCGAAAATCATACCCTTTTAGTCCACAAAAGGATCTATTTAATCTTAAAAGACATCTTGCATCGAGAAGGCATCTATATCTATATAGGAGCAACTTGTCAACATCGATGGCCATATTTCGGAAAATGAGGCAACTGAATGTAGCAAGGAATTCCAAAACGATTTGATGAAGTTGTTTGTGGTTCTAAACATATTCTGTAAGAAATACTTTACATGTCTCGTGAATAGTTCTTCATACTATAGGAAGACTGCCATGCCCGAATTATATGATAAGATGCATTTTATGCTCAAGGAGAGGTTCAAATACAATGACTTTTTATATGGTCTTTATAAAACTACTGATTCACGGGAAGAAGTATACTTTGCATTCTGATGGTGTTTGTGGAAAAGTAAGAATGGAGGAGAGTGTATCGTCGTAAAGACCACATGTCTTGAGAACACAAAAAGTAAATTAATTAGTTGAGAATTGATTCGTGTTCTTCATGAATTTATTGACTTTGATTTTGAAGTTAAAAGATTTAAGCTTGTTGTTTCTGATCAAGCTGCAAACTCTAAATGTTCAGCCAACTTTCTTAAATTAATGTTTTAGGAACTAAAGCATGTCACGTGTTTATGTCATGCTTTACATAATGTTTCCGAAAAGATTCGAGATCATTGCAAGAGAGGTGACGAAATTATTGAAATGTGGAAAGGTACTTTAACTCAAAACAAAGATACTAAAAAGATCTTCAGAAAGACACGAATATCCAACTAACAAAATTGCCTATCCCTATTCGTTGGGAAGCATGGCTGACATTCCGAAAATATTTGTATGACAATTGCCATGAAATTGATAAATTCATTAAAATGATGGATGATAAAAAAGGGACAAGATATCTTGAAATATACAACTCCCCGCAAGTTAAGAATAATTGCGTCTTGTAAAGAGGTTTCTTTCGTATAAAATAAATTAACTCTTTTACAAAACTCTAATTTGACCACTGAAGATTAAATTCTAATCCCTAAATCGTTTTTAGATATAATAAAGGTGGAAGAATTATTATATTCTTACATAACAAAATCACTTTCTAAGACCCCAGATATTGATTACTTTTGAAGTTTTGATCAAATGTAGTTGTACTCGAGATAAATATTTATCTTACATTCCTTTAAAAAGTGTATCACATGAAAAATGTTTCTCAGTATATAGACATATTTTCTCTGATAAGAGAAAATCATTTACCGTTGAAAATCTAGACAAGCTAATGTTTTTATACTTCAATAATAAAAATAATTAGATTTTTTTGCTATTATAATGCTTAGTTAAGTAAACATAAAAAATTAGTTTTTTTCTTTAGATGACGACTAGGGTGTTTTTTTAAAAAAAATTGCATCTTTTTTGCATCTTTTTTGCAACATTTGCACAATTCCCAATTTTTTTTAAAAATTTTTTAGAAATATGCCCTTAAATGGCCAGTTTTTCGAATACTAAAAAAAGGCAATGAAGTACGTTACAACACATCCCCAGAAGTTCAAATACAATAAAAAAGAACAAGAACTGTGATGCAAACGTTACAGGACGAAGATTAATTCGTCAAGAAAGTCTGAAGTTAAAAAACATGCAACAAATCTTTCTATTTTGTCATCTACTGTTCTGCCTGACAATTCAAACGTTTTAAAAGACATGTCTGTAAATCGTACTAATTTTAAAGACATGGTAATCAAGGCATTTATAGCAGCAGCTATTCCTCTAAAAAATTCAGGTGTCCGGAAATAAAAGAACTTTTTCACTCGTTAAGAGAAAAAACACCATCTGAATCTTCTGCAAGACCATATATCTTAAACCATTTTGCGAATGAAATTTTTAATGATTTAAAAGCTCTCTTGTATAATAAAAAAAAATTATTAATTGTTGACGAAAGTGAGATCAAGAAAACAAGATACTTTAATATCTTGGCAGGGTTGATTACATATCCCTATAAAACATATGTTTTAGATGTTATAGGGATTTATTATACGCTAAAACTAGATGATAATCTGGTTTATAGTTATATTGATGTTTGTGTGGAAAGATTTATGATAAAAAAAGAAAATATTCTACTAGTAAATAACGATGCTGCTTCATATATGATAAAAGCTAGCACTTTGATGAAGAAGACTTACACTAATATCTTCCATGTGACATATTTGGCTCATCTGATCCACAACTGCGCTTTAAATGTGAAAGGGTCTTTCATTGCTGTGGATAACTGCATTGCTTCTATAAAAGCATTAACCATAAAAAACAAAACCAGAGCAACATTGTTTTCCGAAATTGGTTCTCCCCCAAGTGTAATTCTAACAAGATAGTCCAGTTGGTTAAAAGCAGCTCTTTACTACTGTAAAAATTTGCCAATCGTCCGAAACATAGTAATGAAAATAGATAGCGACGGGGTTCTTGTGACGAATGCTAAAAATGCTGTTGAATACACTGATCTAATTGGTCAATTAATAAGTATTAATAAATATACTAAATGATCTCGAAAAATCGAAATATACAGTATAAAACTTCCTTATTCACTTTCAAAGTTTGTATTTAAAACATGACCCTGCAAGAGTCAGAAACTATATCGAAAAACGCCTTAGTAGCAATGATGTTTTAAAGATCATATCCTCTTCTAATCAAAATATCTCACCAGAAGATTATTCTTATTTGAAATCCTGTATACCCACTTCTGTCTCAGTAGAGAGTAGTTTCTCGATGTTATCAAAATTATTAACACAAGATAGGAATTTTAAATCAAAAAAAGTTTATGCATACTTTGCAAATTATTATAATTCAAAATAAATGATTAGTTTGATTTCCATTTTGTTGTGGTCATGTTTATTTTGTCTTAACTTAGAATATCAAAGTATATAATTATCTTGTATATCAACCAATATATCAGTGTCGTAAACATAAATATGAACTCGTCTAAATAAATATGTTTTCCTAGAATAACAACACATCCTAGTCTTCAAAAGTATCAATCCCTTCAAAAACTAAAAAAAATTGCATAATTGTGGTCACCCAATGATGACATATTTTCTTTAATTTCGATAATTAGGCGAATAATTTTTTTGTAATTTAAAATTCTCTTACTTATTGAACAATATCTTTTTTGAAACTTAAAATTTTTCTAAAATATGAATGGGTTTTCGTATTTTGGAGGAGGTTTCCCCATTTTACTCCTCATTTATTCAAGGCCCACCAATATTAACGCTTTGAGGCAAAACAAAGAAATCGGTAGATGAGCGTATTTTCATATAAAAAGCTTCCAACGATATATGTTAGACTTACAAGTCTCAAAAGATGGTAGATATGAATAGATTTCATTGTTATTTTGATAAAATGTAATTATTTACTCTTTTGAATCTTCGTATATCTGAGAGACGTGTAGATATGGAGAGCTGACTATTTTTTCTTTCATTATTGTCCTCAGCTGACATAAAAAAATTGCTTATATATCATTTGAATGTGAATAGATTCCCTTCACAGATAAAGGTGAATCTCTTTCCGTAATTGCTGAGACAAATTGTAAATATTTTATTTTTGAAGCTATTTCAGTTGCTCACTTTATTTCTTGTAGAGTCTCGTATCTCACTTCCGGGTTGGAACATAGTCTCGCAGAGATAGTT
>SBJO01000119.1:0-17110 GCA_015832245.1 Nosema granulosis
ATCCTTCATTTCTTTATTGATAAATTCTTTTCCGTTGTCACTCTGCAAAATTTGGGGAGGTCCTAACATATAAAAAAAAGATTCTAGTGTCTCTGAAACATCGATGAAGTTTTTGATTTAAGCGGGAAGGCCCATGCATAATTTGAATAGACGTCTATAATTGTAAGAATCCAGGGATACTGACTGTTTGAATCTTTATATATTCTCATGTCAATTAGATCAATTTGTAATCTTTCCATAGGTCTGCATGCAACTATATTCACGAGCTTTTCCTTTGTCTTAAGGGGCTGTGATTGGGCACAAACTTTGCATTCTGCAATGACTTGTCTTATAATATCTCTTGGGATTTTAAAATAATAGTCATTACATTTGTTCTCAAATCTATTCATACCATAGTGATGTTCATCGTGAAATCTTTTTGTCTCAAACTTAATAAGATCTACTTGTTCACCATGAAAGACTCTCTTATGTAGATTCTCTTTGTCATATAAGTACAAAACTCCCTCGATTAGAATGAACTTACCGGCCTTTTTCTTCAATCTTTTCTTTTTATCCTTTGGTAGATTAACCAGATTGTCTTTACCTTGCAGAAAAAAAACAATATTGTCATACTCTATTTTATTTGCCACAATAGAAACCATAAGGGTTAAATAACTAAAAATTTTTATTCTTAGAACATATGTGTATAATAAAAAAATTTCTACAGTTTTTACCGTGTTTGGCTCAATGGTACTTACCTTAGAACTCTCACAAAGTGTCTGGTTCGAATCCCGAAAATCTAGATTTCTATTTGAAATACCTATTCTAATGCATTATCATGTCCAAAGCGTCTAAAGGGGCGCCCCTTGCGCGCCACAATAATTAGTCAAAAACAGATGATTAAGGAGGATCCTTGGTATTTCTTGAAAGGTTAGCAAGATCCGATAAAGAGTTTAAGGTGGAAAGTTAATTTATATTTGAGGTCTTTGGACAAGGTTTAACAATACATGGTGGTTTAGTAAGACTTAGTATGATAGGAGAAACTAGTATATCAGAGGGTTTATATAAGAAGATAGGAGAATCAAATAAAATTGTAGAGGAAAGACACAGGAGAAATCTGCCAAGAAGAGAGAAATTTTCAAAAACGAAAGATCATAAACCAACAATCAAGATGCAAATGAATGTAGTCTCATAAGGAAACCTTATTAATAAAGATCTGATCACTTCAAGTTTCCACCCCAAAAAAATTACGTTCAAAAAGTCGGAAAATGAAAGGCTTCAATTATCATTTTTGGGTCGAAACTTGAAGTAAAGGTATCTTCCCGTTTTATCTCTACCCCTTTCCAAAAATCATGTTTCAAAATTAGAGGTTGGATTTTTATTTTTCTACCCATATGAAGGATCTTGGTGAATATTTCAACGAATTGACTTGTTCGATCCATGCTTTATAACCAATAATCTATATTCGCTTCTTGACAGATCATGGTTTTCTTCATATCTCTATACCATGTATTGTTTGCCAAACACCTACCAAATAACTATATCAACTGTTTTATAATCGATGCCAAGACAGAAAATATAAGAATAGAAAAATCCTTGAACCGTAGATTTTTGTTGACAGGATACATGTTGAACACTATTATGTTATATGACTGGGTATAAAACTATATTTTATACCAAGCAATAGGCATTTCAAGGTCTCTGAAATACGTACAATGCTAAAAAGACGCAACCCTTGAAAAGTTTGGGAAGAGTCAGAAGATGACACTCAAATAGGGAATAAAGGTGTTAGGGATCAGTTAGATGAAACTGAGATATACAATGGTATGATGATAACAACCCTATCTTCGCCACGAAAGCATCTCTTGTGTTCGATGGATACTAGGCCGCGCTGTAAATAAAATTGAAGATTGTTTTTTTTCATGGGCATTGTGCCAAATAGACGGGCTGCGACGATAGAAGATGTTTTGTAAAGGTTTGTTGTCCGGGTATAATCTGCATAACTAACCGATATCCTTCTGCCGTTAGAAACTTTGAAGCGTTCACGAATTTGGAACAACTCTGCTGGGTTCGTAAATCAAGACGGTTCTCATAAGAATTTAATTATAGATCTTTGATCTCATTTAAAGCAAGAATATTGGAGCAGAACAGGATTAGAATACAATGAATACCTTTATTCTTTAAGGAGTTTATCTGGAAGAAAGGAAAAATTCATTTTTTGGACAAAATAACATCAGAAGGGGTTTATAAAAATTATTTCTATGTTTTACCAAAAAAATAGGTGTTTTTAATGTTTTTTGAGTAAAAACTTAAAAAAGCACAAAAAACTACAATATTAATCATGTATGATAGATTGATATCCGTTTTTACTCTCATCGATACAAAAGAGGTCGTTTATACTTCAGATGTCCATGTATCACAGTAATAGTCCCTCCCCTGTAGATCAATTTTTTCTGAAAAATGTTACACTCAACTAAATACTTTCAATTTGTGACAAAACCTTCACATAATAGATTTCTTAATCATTAATTATTGTGTTGAAAAGTCTTAAGAAAAAATCCAACCCCTGTATTTTGGATGAAAACCGGTTTGTGTAAACCGACAAACTATCGGTTTTACTCTATCGGGGTTTGACCATAATCTTGTTGCTTCATATTTGAAAGGAAATGTAATGCTTTCAAAATATTCTAGCAAATCAACTCGGCGCTGCTAAAACTTTACACCCCCTCCCCCAAAAAAAATAAATAAATAAAAGTTTACTGAAAACTATTTATTACCACATAAGAAAGAACTTCACAAAACGACAGTCTTGTGGTTTCCTTGTCATCATATTTTATATGTTTTTTCTTCCATTCAAATTCATTTAGAAATAATTGCATCCTATCTTTATTTACGCCTCCTCTTGATCTATACTCTTGTTTTAGATGAGACCATAGATTTTCAATAAGATTTGTGCGCATTCCATCTCTATTGACAAATCCTCTTGTATGGTTTACAACATGATGGACTGAACCAAAGCTCTTTATTGCAGGCGGGTAAGAAGGGTAACCATCTGTTACAATAATGGTTCCCTTTCCACCGTTCGTTCAAGTAAGCCACGAATAGTTGAAGCCTTTCTATTGGGAACTAATTCAAGAAAAAAGTTTTTTTCTTTGATTATTTTCGATACCCCCGATGAGCCACTGGGTATTTGGATTGCTGTCATGTGTAGAAGAGGGGTTGATAATTATTTTGCCGTTGCGGTTACTGTCTCATCGATCTGGATTTCTACACCTTATCCTCCAATCTTAAATGTTGTATCTACGTGCAACCACTTTTGTATTCTGTCTTTGATCTTTATGAAGGTAGGTTCTGAAATTCCTGACAAATGTGTTGCTTGGTAATTTGTATAGTTCATTGTCCATGCATAAATACACCTGAGTATTTTATGAGTAGGAACATTTAACCCCAATAAATTACTATTTGTCTTTATACTGACGTTGTTCTTGCAACTTTTCATTCTGCATCGCCATATTATACTATCTGCTGCTCTAGAGTAATTCTTCTATGGCATATTTGACGTATACATAGGACAGATATGTCTCTGTACGAATATATCAGTATTTTGACAGAATTCGATGGCCGCCTGGTTGTCAACGAAAATTGAATCGTATGGTGAAAGTGTAGCAAAATTTTTCCATTGAAGGGTCTAAAAAATATTTTTTACCTTTACTCAATCTTTACACCCCCTCCGTTCAAAATCCCCAATAGTCAAATAGGGGGGTGTAAAGTTTTAGTAGCGCCTATTTTTCCATTGCACGCAAATGCTGTTTTCTCCACGTTTTTCTCATGCATCCTAACTTGATGGTAGCCGGAAAGCGCATCTAGTTTTGAGAAAATCTTAGCCCAATGCATTTCGTTCAGTATCTCATCTACCCTTGGCATTTGGTATGAATATTTGATCGTTATCTCGTCCAGTCTCCTATAGTCAACAAATAATCTATATTCTCCATTCTTATTTTTTACTAACACTATTGAGCTTCTCCATGGGCTTGATGACTCTCTAATAATACCATTCTCTATGTTTTTTTTAATGATCTTGTTTGCTTCCTCTTCCAACTCTCTACTAAGTCTGTATGTCGGCGCTATAGCCGGTATCTCGCACGTTGTAAATAGTCTATGTTCTCCAATTCCTTTTTCCATCTCTTTACTCTTTTCCCATTTTATTTCTATCTTCGGGCCAAAACAGATTTGAATTTTTTCCTTTTTTAAAAATTATTATCCCAATATCTGTAACTATAAATTCGCAATCAAACTCTATTTCTCCTATCCTGAATCTTATCTTCTTCACACCATTTGTCTTAATCATCGTTCCGTTCGCAGATCGCAATCTGTCTGTAGCTTTCTCTAATTCTCCTCTCATATATTTACTCTTTAGCAGGTTCTCCATTTCGCCCGTGTCTATTAGCTCTTTTACTCGTCGGCCTTCCACACTTGCCAATACATTTAAATCTCTTGGTTCGACCCTTTTAATAGACCGCATAATTTCGTACTGATTAATATTTTTATTTAAGTCACCACATTCTTCCTCTTTGTATATTACTTCCACTTCTCTGATAGGGTATTATTTCCTTTTCTTTCTATAACATTGTCTTTGTAGGTGGCCTTTGCCATTGCAATTATAGCACCTTAACTCCTTTTCCACCTTACATACTTCTGTGAAGTCTGTTACCTTTCCTTTATTTGTCAGGTTGACTCTGTTACTACAGTCGAGACCTTCACGTGCATTATATATATGACCATGTGATTCATCCGTGACATTCATCAGAAGCGTACCATCTATATCATCAGGCGGCCCATTTAGAACAAACGTTATTAGCACTGTTGGGATTTTGGTTAAACGGTTTTTTTTATATCGGAGTTAGTATGTTCTTGCATGAGGGGTTAAAATATATTTTTTTTTAAATATATTTTGTACACGTCATTTGTCATCGTGTATGTGTACGACACCCCTTCACTCAGTAGAAGACGCCTCCTTCTTTATGTGACATTTATTGACCCGCTTGAGACCCGATTTTCCTTTTACGATAATTGCGTCTTCTGATAATATTTCCGTTACGGTATACCCACCGTGCCAGTTGGGTTTTAGTTTATTGTCAGATCTTCTATAGATCAATACCTTGTCTCCGATGCCTAACTTTTGCTTAAGTGTTCTCTTGCCCTTTTCAATATCCTTTTTATACCTTTTAAATATTTTGTCTCGCGCCGCTCTTAATTGATGTTTGTTAAAGTTTATTCTAGGATGGTTCGGCTTTTTGTCTATTGGAAGTTCTGGTAACCTCCCCTGTGTAAATATGAAAGGTGATGTACCAATTAAACGGTTAAACGACAGGTTAACCGTCAGCGTCGCCTCATTCACCCTCGTGGTCCATATAATCTTTCCAAATTCGGTTAGTTTTTTTGTCAGCGTGTGTATGACTCTCACAACCGCCCGGTTGTTTGGTGATGTTAAGACGAAGCATAGATCCATTTTATTCCATATTTCTTTGTCAGTGTATTGTTTATTTGTTTCTTGAATTCTAATCCATTGTCTGTCAGGATTTTTTTCGGGATTCCGTGTTTTTGGATGATTATTTCCTCTATTGCCTTACAAATTTCGTCTGCCGTTTTCTTGTGTATGACCTTGGTTTCCACCCATTTAGTAAAGTGGTCTATGGCCACCAATATGAACTTGTTTTTACCTCTGTCTACTATCCTTCTGAATAAATCAATTTCCCATAATTCATTAGGGCTAGATGTTAGTATTACCTTGTTTTTTGTATTGATCTTTATGGGACCCGTTTTCTGACACGTTGTACAATTTTTCACGTATTCTTCGATCTCTTTATACATTCCATTCCATTGATATCGTCTACTAATCATGAATTTACAATTGTTCGTAGAGCCGTGATCTGATATTCTGTGATATTCTTGGACTATCGCCCTTTTTTCTTCGTCGGTAAGTGTTGCCTCTCCTTTATGTAAACTAATGTTATTGATTCTACTACATCCGTCTGCTATGTTATCTTCTCCTTTCACGTACTCTATTTTAAAACTATATTCCTGAAGTCTCATCGACCATCTTAAAAGGCGGCTCGTCGGGTTTTTACATTCCCACAAATATGTTAAGGCCTTGTGGTCCGTTCTCAACGTAAATGGTCTTCCTAGTAGATAGTGTCTGTAATGATTGATGCCCTTTACGACCGCTAATAGTTCTTTATCTGTTACACTGTAGTTCATCTGGTGCTTGTCGAAGTTTTTGCTAAATGCTGATATCATTCGTTCTATATTCCCATTTTGTTTCTGTGATAATATGGCACCAATTCCCGTTTCGGATGCGTCCGTAGTGAGTATCAATTCTTTGTCAAAGCCGGGTTGGGCTCTCTGTGTTTGTTTGGATATTAGTTTCTTTAATGATTTCTTTAATGATTTAAATGCCTCTGTTGTTTTACCAGTATGTACCAGTCTTTTAATACTTTTCTTGGTCTCTCCTTTTAGTTGCTCATACAGTGGAGTAGCAGTTGCAGCAAAATTCGGGATGAATTCTCACAAATAGTTAGCTAATCCCAGAAAGGATCTCAGCTCTTTTACTGTTTTTGGAATAGGATAGTTCTGTATTGCTTCAATTTTTTCTTCATCCGGTTTTATGATAGCGGCCGAGATTATATTTCCCAAGATTTTGATTTCTGATCTGTACAATTTACATTTCTTTCTGTTTAGGAGTATCCCTTATTCTTTAATTTTATCTAGTACTAACGTCAAGTGTTTTTTGTGTTCTTCAACATTTTTTGAGAAAATGATTTGTCATCGAGGTACGGTATGACGAAATCATTGTATTCTTTACCAAATATCCTATCCATTATTCTCTGGAACGTTGCAGGGCCATTGCACAATCCGAATGGCATCCTTGTGAATTCGTATAATCCACCTTTCCACGCCATTGCTGTTTTTTGGATTGATTTTCTTCCATTCGTAACTGGTAGTAACCAGATGTTGCATCTAACGACGAAAATATTGTAGCCTTTGAAAGTGAGTCTAGTATGTCACTTATTCTGGGTAAGTGTCATGAAGTGACTCTTCATAACTATAATGATCCTTTATTTTCATATTATTTGTTCTGATATATCAAATATCAAAACTGATATCACTTAACATGCTATTGGTTCATTTCTGAAACTAAAACTATATAAGGAAGAAATATAGTTAAAAAAAGTCATTATGTCCAAGCATCTTCTAAATAAACAATCTTATTCAAAACCTTTTACATGTAAGCATGACAGTAAGAAATATTTATCTTTTACAGGGATTTTGTTTAGTGGTCTGTAATCCACACACATTCTTATACTTCCGTCCGGTTTTGTAACTGGGTGTATTCGACTACACCAAGGGCTGGTACTAGCTCTTAGGATGCCAAGTCTGAGATTCTTTTCAATCTCTTTGTCGATTTCCTTTTCGTGATGAATTGGTATTCTATTGTTTTTACAATATAACGGTTTTGCATCCCCTGTGTCGATGATGGGCTCACCTGTTTTACATGTCTGGGTATTTGGTTTCTATTTTTTTAGTTCTGCCTCGTTATCGACTATGATAGAATTAACTCTTGTTAACTTTTTAACTTTGTTAAATTTTTGTTGTATGATGTTAGCTAATATTTCTGGGCATCTAGTTATAAAATCTACACCAATGATGATGTATTTGGTTCATCGTCTGTTATTACTAAGTCGCATGACACTGTTGATTTGTTTATGCTGAGTTTTGCATTTCCGAGTTCTTTTGTGACGTTTACTACATTTCCGCATGCTGATCGGACATTTCCTGAATAAGTGTTGAGGGTTTCTGAATCAGGTATCATACTGATATGTGCGATAGATATGTCTGCTCCTGTGTCCATTAGAGCCTTTTGTGTTTGTTCAAACAAAGTAACTGTGATAAAGAAGGGGTTGTTTTGGGTATAGGAAGATGCGGTATAGATAAAATCTTCATTTATTTGCTTATCTGATTGCTCGGTAATATCTGTTGTCATATGGTTAATCCTGATATGCTTCATACGTGACTTTTGTGAAACTTTAAATCGCTGTGCTGCCGCTTGTATGGTCCGACATTCCTCAGATTTGTGAGTTCCCCTTCCGTGGACAAGGCAATAATTGTCGCCTGGATGTCCGTTATTATGAAGTGTTGTGCTATCTCGTCTCTGATGTACTGCTGCAATGTTTTTCTCTTCTAGTTGGTCTTGTGTGTAAACTCTGTTAAGTAGTTTATCCGTGTATGCGAGCCAAGCCACTTCTTCGGCTCTTTGTATTAACGTGTTCCAGTTTGTTGCACTCTCCGCCGCTTGGAAAAGAAACGATTTGATATTATCAGGGCATTTGCTTATCATCACTTGCGTTAGTGCTAAGGTATTCATTAATCTCTTTTCAAATAATACTGTCCCTTTTCTGAGTAGCATAGAAAATTCTTCTCTGTTTGACGGGGGTGATGATGTAAGAAAGTTTGATAGTGTTAGTTCTGTTTTATTTACTCCTAAAAATCTGGCTTCAAGTAGATATATGAATTCATTGAGCTTAATGACATAGTTTCTCGCGTGTAGTAGTTCTGCCGCCAAGACTATGCTGTATCTCTTATCTTAAAGATAATTAATTTGGCTGTTTCAGTTTCATCTAGTAACACTACGGTAGCAATCATCCGTGTGTTTTTTAACCATGTTTGGATATCTTCTTCTCTTGCACCCCCAAATTCTTTTAATCCATTTACAACTGTCGCCATGTTGGGATTTTGGTTAAACGATTTATTTATATCGTAGTTAGTATGTTCTTGCATGAGGGGTTAAAATATATTTTTTTTTAAATATATTTTGTACACGTCATTTGCCATCGTGTATGTGTACGACAAGCACAATTTATGGCAGTCCCGCTTTAAATGCCAATCTTATCATCTGATCAAGATATGCCAAGAAGGACCCAGTCTGATATATTGTTCTCTCCAGGGGTTTTATATGAATAATGCTGCTCATTTTCCCCTTAAATCTCCTTCTAAAGGCCTCACACAATTCTTCAAAACTCGTACTCCATGGTATCGCCTCTGCCCATACCAATGCCTCTCCCGCTAGATGATCCCTCAAGAAAAACATTTTTCTTCCTCATTGCAGTTACTAACACCTTCCCATCCTCTAAAATACGCCAAAAATGCGTCTGGACCATCCTCTCTGCTGTTTCTGAATGTTTTTTATTTGCAATTGTCGCCAAACTGTTGGCACTGAAGATTTGGTTATTAGAAAACATCTCATTGATTTAATTAATCACATACCGTGATACTGTCCCAACAATAGGTATTCTCCAGAGTCTCTCTGGCAGCGTCACATATATATCTTGGGGCGGCCTAAAAGAGTCTACGGTGATTTCCTGCTTAATTATTCTTAGATAGATTTAAACTATTATTTCTTCATCGCCAATGTGGAAACGTTGATTCTTAAAATCATTTAACGCCGACACAGCAGTTGTAGCTCTAACGTTGCACTTCTCCGTCATTCACCTACAAAAGGGTTATTATTGTCTCTTTTATAATTAATATATAATAAAAGGTTATCTGCTACCAGCAAATCTATATTTTTATCTCTTCATCCAGAAATAAATTGCTATTCATTTTTGATTTTTTCAGCGAATAAAGACCACACACTTATCTATGCTGTAGATATATTTCTTCTCATAGTTTAAAATAGTGTCTGGAATATTCGAAACACTACCTTTTAACACAGATGGTTCCACGGAAGAAGATACACCTGATAAACTCCCCAAAGTAATATTGTTTCTTTTAAGAAGCTTCTCCGACCATCCATTACTAGCTTATAACTTGCCGTGCCCTGAGGGTGCAGGCTCTGATTTTATAAAGGCAATAAAACAGATTTTGAAGGTTTGAAAGAATTCATGTTTAATGGATAAATTTGTACGTATTCATTTAAATTTAAGACATATGTAGCATACCAAATGATCAGTAAAATGGTTAAAACATAAATCAAATAGATAAAATTGATACTGTGTCGTGATTGGAACACGACCAAACTCATTGTTGTTAGGATTAATAGCTATCTTCTTAGTTGATGTTTTTGATAGTTCTCCGTTAATAGTAAATCCTATCAGTACAATGTTTTAGTAATATCACAAAAACATACATATTGATAGGTTTAAACTGCTGTTTGGTAGATAATTTATTTTTCTATTTGCATTATTGTTCCAAAGGTTCTTTATTTCTTTTTTTGTTAACAATGATATTGTGGCATTGCGTTTTACCACATTAAAATCGTCTTTAAATAGCCTCTGACCTTCTTTTTGATCAGCTGCTTCAATTACATCCTTTTTCTCGCTCAATGTAAGCGTCTTTTTCGTTTTTACTCCTATCTTTGGGCAATTTTTAAAAAATATTTAGAAAAAAATGGTCTTAACGAGAGGTACTCTATTTTATGGTATGGACCTATTATGGAGGGTTGATTGCCCCAGTAAACTACAATGTAAATTTGATTCTGGAGTAAAAGTGATCTTAATAGATGAGATCTCTTTAGGGAGGAGGTCTTAAGAAGTGGCTTTAATGTTTATTTTCTATCATGTAAAACGTCTTTCGTTAAGCGACAGATATTTTACACGATCCATTATTAATGCCCTTTGTTGATCCCTGTCATAAAATAACTTTCAAGTAAATTTTTAATAAATCTCTTTTGAGATGTAAAAGGCCTCGTTGACCGTGAAGTTGAACAAGAATGGGAAGGTGGTTTGAAGTAATTCATGTCAGTTTAGAAATTTACAATATTTATAGCTTAATTTCTGATAATGTTTTATTAATGATATTACATCAGTAATATTACTTTTTGATATATATGAAAAAAATGATATAATACTTTGATTTCCACTTTTTTGTGATCGGTACACCTCACCCTTAAAGAAATATACAAAGGCTATTCAGCACTTTTTATTGCAGGTTCTCTTATAGAAAACAACGGAGCTTGCGAGCAACTGCCCCAGTTTTCGGTATAATTTTTTTTAAAAATATAACCCTTAAAAATGAATTTTCAAAAGTTAAACAAAGCAGAATTAAAAACAATTGAAAGGTTGTTATTATTGTTCTTCGTCAGTCAACCCTGTGGAGTTGCAGCCGGGCAGGCGTCCAGAACTTAGGTAGTTCTCCACGATGGACACCCCGAATTGTGAAAAAGACTGTTTTGATTTAAATGTTTTTTTTACTGTGATCTTGCGATCGTGAGCCTGATGAATTCATTGAGGGGTTAGGTTTCCATTAGTTTTTAAAGGCAAAATTTTCAAATGTGGTAACTAATACCACAAAAGCCTCAGATAAAAGAAAAAAGAAGCCATCTGTACTTGGAAAGGCTGTAAGAGAAAATATAATCTGTGGAAAGGAACAATTTTCTACAGAGCAAAATTAAAAAACAAAAATTCTAGAAATATTGGAGTTATGAACGCAGAAAGCATCAATAAAGTTAATTATATATGTCGTAGATGCACCATGACACTTGTCATTGATAAAGTGCATCACGCTTTTCAATGATGTTGATCCCTCCATCAGTTAATTTATCAGTATAAAATACATAAATAGCTTACGAGACATTAACCCCATGCTAGTAACGTCTAATAAACATTCTTATTTTCAAGTAGTCTACATTTTATTACGACAATATATATGCTTCGAATCGATAGAGATTCTGTTAGTTATGCAGTTGAGAAAATTTTCAAAAATGTTGTTCCAAACTATCATAATACATCTGAAAAAAATGGTGAAAATAATTTAATTGTTGAAATTGACGAATCTATGTTTGGAAAGAAAAAGTTTCACAGAGGTCATCATGTTGAAGGTGTTCGGGTGTTAGGAATGGTTGAGAAAGATGGACCTAAATGAATAAAATTGTTTAGAGTAGATGACAAGTCCAAGATAGCATTGGAAAAAATATATTGTAAACTCTGTACACAAAGAGACAAGAATATATTCAGATTGTTGGAAAGGATACACTGGTCTCAAACATTTATTTAACGATAGTTCTACTGTTAATCTTTCCAAATACTTTAATGATCCGATCACGCACGTCCACACCAACACTATTGAAGGGAATTGGTTTGCCGTAAAAAGGCAAATACAGTCAATCCTCTCTAACGTGAACACTCTCTTACATGAACAAAATCAGAATGTATAACATTCAGAAATAACATTGTCCTTATTTTTGAACTGTTGTTCACACTAATTCTTATCTGTGAACAGTGAACATGTATTATTTTTGTTTTGAAAGGAAGAGGCGACTAAAATAAATATATATATTGAACCCCTCTAAGATGACCAAAAAAATATTGAAGCGAAAAATCATTATTAACTGTTGGTCAAAAGTAGAGACTTTCTTCCATGCCAAAAAAGTGAGAAAAATAGAAGTCAAAGAGAATTGGCAGCCGAACATAACATTTTTTTGAGGCTTGTCAATAAACTTATAAATACTGAAGAAATTGATAGCATCCCAAAAATTTATGCCGAAAACGCAAGGATTCCTACATTTTCAATAACTGAAGATCTCTGTCGTGGGTTGCAATCACAAATGGAACAAGTGTAAACTAATATAAGACCTTATCAGACTACCATATCTAGTATGACAGCATGCTTTTTTTAAAAAAAATATTTTAATTATGAAGCTAATTGTTCTACTATGCATTAGATATTTCCAAAGTGGCTCCCAACTCGGTTTTCTCCAGCTTAGGTTTGGTACAAGCAGATCTCTCTTCGAGACCCCTGTAGTCTAGTGTTAGAACGCCGGGTTCGTAGCTCGGAGGGGTCGGGTTCGAATCCCGGCCAGGCGGTTTATTTGTATTTCTCTGGAGATGAGGTATAATGTTGTCTGGTTGTAAAAAGCTTTTACAAGATTGTTGGTAAACCATTTAATGTTATCTCTTAGGGGGTTTTTTTTCCTATTTATATTTTTTAGGTGACGTGTCAGCCCGGAGCATTTCGTCATCGTCAACTGGGAACAAAAGAGTTTTAGAATAGAGAAAGTAGATCGTTAGCATCACTAGCCGAGTTTAGTAATAGTGATTACATCTTTTAGTGTCTCCTCAGGCTTCATAAGTCAATTTTTTGTTTAGAAATATTTTATCTAAATTAAATTATTTCTCTTTAAAAATTTTTAACAAAATTAATTTAGAGAGAGAGAAAATATAAATTAAAAAAAAACGAAAATGGTCGTGTATGATAACTGCTACACGACATGCTTCCCCCGTTTGAAAGGCTTGATTCTTTTGATATTAACCCGTACTTGTCCAGTTTCTGTTTCAATTACCACATAGTTTCTTCTGTTCCTAGCTCTAGTGATTGCATAAGGTCCTTGCCATCTTTCATCTAGTTTATCGGGAGTGGGATCTTTCACTAGAACCAGTTGATATTTTTTGTAGCTATAACCAACTCGATTTCGGTTCCTATTTGCTAAATCTTTAGTGGCTATGTTTCTTTTACGCTCTTTTAGTTCATTAAAATTGATGTTTTTCTTGATTAATGAGTTCATTGGATGTTCTCCGTTTATCACTTGGTAAGGGGTGGTATTTATAGTTGAATGATACGTCATCCGCATGGCTTGTTCTGTTTGATACACTGCTTCTTCGAATGATAAGTGCCGTAAGCATCTTATCTTAGTGATGTTCCGATCACTCGATTTGCTCTTTCCACCACACTATTTCCCGTTGGATTATATGCACTACTAATGTTATGTTCTACGTTATTCTTCACCAGGAAATCGATGAATTCGTTGGAGATGAATTGTCGACCTTGATCAGACGTTAGACTCTTTGGAATTCCATACGATTCAAACCATTCTTTAGTTATAACCTTTTCTACAGCTTTAGATGTCACCTTGCTCATTGGAACTATTCTAATCCATTTGCTGAAAATGTCAATGATGACTAGTAGCATTATCTTTCCCGTGTCCTTTTGACTTGAAAAGTGATCCTTTTCTAAGGGCCCAAGAATGTCAACAGCTATTTTCTCGAACGGTTTACTGGCTGTTAGAAACCCGTTGAGTTTTCCATAGTTGAGTTGGCTTGATTTATTAAACTGACATTGAGCGCATTCATTGGTTAGTAGTTTGATCCTTTTAAACAATCCCTTGATATTAAATGCTTCCGATAGTGTTCGGCTTAGTCTATGTATGCCTGGATGGGCAAAAATTTCATGGGCCTTTTGTAAGAAGGTTTCAGTGTAACTTTCGGGTACCATGATTCTGTTGCGTTTATCAATTTTGTAAGAATGCCCAAAAATAATCTTGTTATTGTCTTGTTTATCTAATTCGTTTTGTCCACCGGTTACTAGAGAGAGATCTTCCAGTAAATTCTTTATGTTGGTTGCTGAGGATGAAGTGTTGGCGAGAAGACACCTAGATAGATGATCAGCACCAACATTCTCACTCCCTTTTACGTGTTCAAGCTCAACTCCAAATCCATCTAAAAGAATTTTCCATCTCTGAGCCCTGTTCGTTTGACACTTTGTGATATAAATAAGATTGTTATGATCCGTTTTTACTATAATTCGGGTTCCCAAGATGATAGATCTAAAGTGGTCAAGAGCTTTAACAATTGCAAGCATTTCCTTTTCGGTGGTGGTGTAGTTTTTCTCTGCAGGTAGAAGTTTATGACTATATAGTCCCACAATTTTGCTTTCCTGTTCTAGAACTGCACCTATGCCTTCATCACTGGCATCTGTAGACAGAACAAAGGGTTTAGATATGTCCGGGTGGTGTAACAATATATTCTATTTTATTTCGTCTGTGATTTTGACTACACAAGTTGTGTCTTCATTCCTCCATGTAAACGTTTGTCCTTCCTTAAGCTTGTCTGTGAGTGGTAAAAGTTTTTGGCTTAGTTTTGGAATATGCATTCTGAACCAGTTTATTGTACCTAGTATCCGCATAAGTTGTTTCTTATTCTTTGGTTCCTTGAATGGTTCGATTTTAACCAATGATCCGAGATCCGCTTTAATTCCTTCTTTATTTATGATTTTTCCTAGATATGTCACTTCACTCTTCATAAAACTCGATTTGTCGTAATTCACCGAAATCCCCTTTTCTTCACATCTTTGCAATACCTGAATAATATGGTTTTCGTGTTCGTTAGATGCTTTAGAGAATATTAAGATATCATCTACAAAGACCTTAACAAAGTTCATATCTTGAAATATTTCTGTCATGACACGTTAGAACTCCCGTGGAGCATTGCATAATCCGAAAGGCATTCTCAAAAATTCGTACTGCCCAAAGGGTAGAACAAATGCCGTTTTGGGTATGTCCTCTTTGGCCACTGGAATTTGGTAATATCCCATATTTAGATCGATTTGCGAAAAGTACTCTGATCCTTTAAGATCCATCAAAGAATATTGTATATTGGGAAAAGGATAGCCTAATTTGACTGTTTTACTATTCAGTCCACGGTAGTCTATAACTAATCTAATTTGACCATTTTTCTTTCCCACTGGAAATGCCGGAGATGCATATGGACTTGAACTTTTACGTATAATGTCCAAATCTAACAAACGTTGGATTTCCTCTTTAACTGGTGCTTGTTGCGCTAAGGAAATGGGATAAGGTTTCTTGTGGATTGGGATTTTTGTTGTTAGAGGTATACTCATTGTGTGACCTCTAATATGCCCAAGTACAGGATTTTTTCCTTTAAAATCACGTAATTGACTAGTAAGACGGGTTGAAAGAGAATAAATTAAGTCTGTTTTATTCCTAAGTATTTGGTCTGGGTTATAGTTTCTTGCAGAATTTACTTGATCGGGAAATAGCAGAAGATGATCGCCACAGTTAATGTTGCAATTGTGTTTTTGTAAAAACTTAAATCCAAGCACTCCTTGATAAGGTAACGAGGGTAAAATGTAGAATTCTTCTTCAAAGGTTTTATATGAACTATCCATCCTAAATTTGAGTGTAATCTTCTTAGTGATCGATGTCTTATCTCCATTGGCAAGTTCAACCATTTTCTTCGTTGTTTGTACTTCACTCGTTGCTAGTAGTGGATTTTTGTCTGACACATAGTTTTCTTGAGCTCCTGTATCTATTACAAAAGCAAAATTCTGATCATTAATACATAAATTGCATGCCATAAAATCTTCCGCATTTCGTCCTGATTCGGGTTTGATTAAAAGGTTCTTCTTTTGGGATCCGCTACATTCTTTCTTTGCCCTACACTCAGAAGTATTGTGAAAATTGCTCTTATGATACGAACAGTATTTTTGTGTCGAACTAGGCATTGAAATTACATCCTTCATTTTAGTGGAGGTCTGACTTGGTAGAAATTTTCCATCGTAGATAATTTTGTTAAGACCTCCTTGATTTCTTCTAGAGTAGTTGCTTGATTATAGATTAAACATTCCTTTTCTCTTGGGCTAAGGGTGGAGATTAGTTTATCAAGCACTTCCCTTTCTGGGAGCCTGTCATTTTTCGTTTTGCAGCAGAGGTCTGCACAAGTTCTTAAATCCTCAAGGTATTGAACGAAGGTGATCATGTCGTGAAACTCAGAACGTCGGGCTGTAGAAATCATATTCCTGTACATAGAGTAATCGTCCAAAGAAAAGACTTTATCACATAAGGCATCCAGTTTAGTGTCTAGAGTTCGTTTGTCATTAATAGCTTCTTGATACCGTTCATCTATTAGTATGTCTAGCATTTTGTTTCCTAGTTCGGGTGTCCAGTTGTTTAACCTAGCAAGTTTTCGTACACTTTGTGTCCAGCTTAAAACATCTTGAATGTTGTGGTCAGTAAAAACGTAAATTGTTCTACGTGGTGCTTCAATTCCTGATTCTTCTCCTAGGTTTATAGTAAATTTGACGGATTCAAATGTTTTCTCTGTGTTTCGTGCTTTCTCTGGTTGTGTGAGATACTGAGGACCTCTGGAAGCGAGAGAAATGGTTTGTGAGTTTTTGGACTCTGATATCAGCATGTCTGGTTGTAAAAAGCTTTTACAAGATTGTTGGTAAACCATTTAATGTTATATCTTAGGGGTTTTTTTTCCTATTTATATTTTTTAGGTGACGTGTCAGCCCGGAGCATTTCGTCATCGTCAACTGGGAACAAAAGAGTTTTAGAATAGAG
>SBJO01000120.1:0-17104 GCA_015832245.1 Nosema granulosis
GTTTCACCAGGTCATCGCTGTAATATTTCTCTCTCTCATCCTCAATGTTGAAATATACCATTTAGGGGTTAAAAAATTAAATAAAAATAATAAAAAAGTGGCGCTCGAATCCACTTTGGCGCTAAAGCGCCAAAGCGAAAAATCTCTATTATTTTAAAATCTTTTAAACCAAAATACCTCAAATAAAAATTAAATCATATATTAAAAATCTTTTTTAGTACTTAGAGAAGTTTGATAAATAAATTTACACTTTTAGTTTGAAATTTAGATCAGTAAAGATATTAAATAGAATATAATGTTTGGTTTGTAACCATTTATTAATCACAGCTAGTTATAGTCGATGAGTTTGATTTAGGAGGATTTAGAGATTGGCAACCGATTTCTTATTGTCGAGTGCACTCAGTGAATGTGCTACTCCTACGAGCCTCCATAGTTAAGCTTTCAATGTCATCTTAAGTACTCCAGACTGTATATAAGCTTTGATGCCTTATCAAAGTTCAATTACCATTCTATAGCCTTGGTGGTAAGTTGTCATCACGTAGAGGATATTTCTTGATTTAATTAAATCTATAAAAAGCGCTGCAATGGTTTGCAAGAAGATTGGATTTGTGTTTCTTTTCAACTTTAACTGTGTGGAGTTCAAACTAAGGATTTTTACTTAAACAATCAGAATCTCCTTCCCCAGATTACCAAGGTTGAATATATCGGGCTTGTTGTACTTAACCTTTATGTATGTTGGTATCTACTCTAATCTCAGCTTGATCATTTGAAATTTATTCAAAAATTTGATTATTTAAGATTTTTAGTTCGAGTCATTTTTATAAAAATATTCAGAATTTAAATTTCACTTTACATATTTTTAAAAAACTACTCAAAACTCTCTTTATTTTTATCCTATCTAATTAATCGCATTTTTTAGAACAACAATAATATATATTCTTAAAAGGGAAAGTTTATCTATCAAAATCTGACAAAAAATGTTGAACGACGAAAATTATAAGAAAAACAAAGTTTCATTTTTTCTTTTTAAAACATTATTATGTTTTTACAACTTTATACGCCACTAAAAAAGAAAAATCACACTTTTATATCTCGCATGTTATACTTTTTTGATTGAAATATTGTTTTGATTAAAAAAGTATAAAATCAAAAAGAAAGATGTACCCATGAAAATTTTATTTTCTTTATATCTTCTGTCATGTACTTGTGGAAAAATAGAATATGCCATGTCTCAGATGGGATTATATATTAGCTATAATTCCGATATCTCGTTGGTGAAATCTTCCTTTAAAATATATGAGATCACTCTTACTGTAAATGAAAATTGTGGTGTAGTGTACAATTATTTATACTTTGATGGAAAAAATAGGATCGTGTATGGTTGTTGTGATTATAATTTGGTTAGAAAAGCTCTACTAAAAGAAAATAATGAAATGTATCAATCATTAGTGCTAAAATACATGTTCAAAAACTCAAGAAGAAATATGAAAGATGTGGATTTACCCATTTTTAGGAAATTAAACCATATTGTTGATTATGGTAACAATATAGAAATGTATTTCTGTGGATCGACATCTCCTTTTGGTTCCTTGTCCAAGGAGATTGATCCTTTCTTGTGTAGCAGAATTCACGTAGAAAAAAATAATATATTGTCTTTTAACGTTAGTAATTTTAAGAAGCCATATAAATTCCTATATTTCAAGGACGCAAATGACTGTTTGGAAGGACTAAAGGGATGTCTAAACCCTAAAGGGAACAAAAAACTTAGTCTGCTGAAACATTTCTCTGAAAAGGCAGGAAAAAAGAGTATCGATGAACTGAATATTTCTACATCAACTACTTCATTATCGCCAGCATTTGGGATTCTTAAAGATATATATGCTCTTTTGGCGGTTATATCGAAGAAATGTTCTAATATTGTACCAAATATCTTTCCTGAAAAAAGAAAAAGTATATACGGTAGAATGCTATGTTCTGTGTGTATTAATTTTAACACTAACATTCAGGAAAAGAGCTCTAAAAATGTGAATTTTATTAAATTTAAATTTTTTAATGGTATAGGAGATGATATAACAAGTTCAAGCATCCAATACTATTTAATTTCAACTTGCGTGTTTATTCCTTTTGATGAATTGTTACAAAGGAGTATTTCATCAGTTGAAATTGAATTTAATAATAGGACAACTGGGAAAATAAATCTAGATGAATATTACGAAAAGGCAAAAAAAAAGATAGCTTTTAACATTAAAGAGTATAATTAATAATTATTAAATTTTAACTAGATAACCTCTTTTGAATGTTTGTTTAAATATGTAATTTAAAGGTGCATACTGCTTCTCACATTACGACTTTTAATACTTAGATTATGTGGCAAAAATATAAAATAGCACATCTAATATCACACTATGCTATCTACATTAAGAAATTTTTATCTGATTTGTAGTGTTTTATTTTCAAATTTCTCAAAATTTTTAGTTCCGTTTTTTAAAAAAGTAAAAAATCGAATCGATAGCATATTGAGACTCCTATAATCCAAAATTATAATGATTGACACCAGGTGAAAGAAATAAAGAGTATCTTTTACGTCAATTTTTATGTATTAAAACTCATTATTTTCTTAATATGGTAATATTTATTCTGTATTAATTTTGATGTGATTTGTTTTACACTTTACAGGTTTATTAAAGATAGTGAGATATATCTCAATCTAATTTTAATAAAATTCAAATTCATTGATATAAGTTCAAATTCAAATATTTTAATTAATTTTAAAAACGGTTAAATAATAAGGTTGAGAAGTTTGTATGTACACTGTACTTTCTGCTATACTTTTCTCAGTAATTATTTTGATATTTTTATTGTGTTATATTATCGTGATTGTGAGAAGAAGTAACTATACTATAATTAGAGAAGAGAAATTATGTCCAAAGTGTCATAGAATAGTTATTGAGGAAAAAAACGATGACTACGAAACAATTGATGAAAATAGAGAGAAAAACTTGGACATTAAAAAGATGTACAACGAAGTAGAAGAGAATCAAGAAAAAGTAAAAAATTTCGTTGATATTTTTCAAATAGAAAAACCAAGAGATGACTTAGAAAATATACAAAATAATGAAGAAAAAACAACGAATGCGTTTGAAAAAGGGTTAAAAACAAAGGTTAGATTCGAAAACAATGATCAGACTGTAAATAATAGCCTAGAAGAGAGGCAAAATGTAAATTATGGAGTAACATTTACTCATAATGAAGCAGATTTTACTGAGTATGAAAATGTAAATTTCGATATTACGAAGAAGCAAGATGATGTAAAAGTAACGACGAACCATTCAGAAAATGTAAATAATGACGATTATTATGATAAAACTAAATATCCAGATAAAGCAATGATATTAGAAACTAAAACAGTGAAAACTACTTATTATAATGATAAAAAGCCAATAGAAAAAAGAGTCACTGATATTGATCTCCATAATATATTTTGCAAAGTATCCGATAGCATTGATTATGTTTTCTATACAAGTATGAGGATACATTTGAAAATTTACTTATTCTGTTTTAAAAGATACAGCAGCAAAGTTGAACTTATACGATTTTATGATTTTGAAAATACATTTATAGAATATTTAGAAGAGAAAAAGAACTTTATAAATGATGAAACAGCGCCCAGATGTACTTTTAGTAAGAGCAGTATAGAGACAATCAAGTTCGTTTCTAATATGAAGAGTTTAAATAAGTGTATCCCTATTTCATTTGTATACGTTACACCGATGGAAATATTATCGTATTTCTATGAACAAAATATCTCCAAAGGCATATTAAGACAAGATAATGTGATCCCTCAAATATACTTTTCTTTCGTAATCTTTGTTTTACAAAGGATCGAGGAGTATTTTGAAATCAACAAATTGAAACCATCAAGCTTATTAGAAGAAATTAAATATATTCTTCAAGGTAGAAAAAAATATATGGGGGAAGATCCTTCTATGAGAGATGCTAACTTGTTTTTTAAATATATTCTTCGTGAAGAAAATTTGCCATTTTTCGAAAAAAACTGTAAATATGGAGATTTTATGAGATTTATATTCGGAGGTATGCAGTTTTATGTTTTTAATGATTTCGAAATGCTTTTTAATGGGGATATAGAAGATTTGTCTTTATTTCAACTTGCAATGGATTCTTTTTATGTTTTAACCTTTAATTAAAAGAACGCTTGTGTAAAAATTCATACAAATATATATTTTAAATTGCTCTATTTTGTTTCACTCAAATGTAGTATCGCAATATAAGTTAACTAAAACATTACTTTGTTATATTTAACCCTTTTCATAATTGACACACCAATGTTATTGTGTATTAACATATTCATTTTTTTATGTTTAGGAAAAATAAACCCGATTTAGAATTTTTAATAACACAATTTGCAACGACTTTGTTTTTTTTTAATAATTGATTTGTATACTTAAATAAATCATATCTAATCCATTCTTAAATTATTGATTTTGAATATTTCTGATTAATTAAATATCCAATCCATTCTTCAATTATTGATTTTGAGTATTTCTGATTAATTAAAATCAATAAAATCACATTTTAAACAGTTGATATATTTGATAAATTAATATTTAATATTTTTTTCTCTATTTTGATCCATGAAGATATCAAATTCTGTTATATTAATTGCATTATTGTTTCTTTTTATAGTTGGATGTTATTATACACTAAAAACAAAGAAAAACAGCAGTACTAAAGACGTAAATAAAAATAAGGAAAATACTAAAGAGATGCCTTTTGAGAATTTATTTAAAAAAGAAAATCTACAAAAGAAAGACGATGAGAATGTACCACACAACATCAATCTCGATAAAAAAGAAGTAGAAAAAAACGAGGATATCAATGAGAAGACAACAAAAGAAACTTTTGATAGTCAAGAAAATCTACAAAAGAAAGACGATGAAAATGTAACAAATGTATCTCAAAATATAGACAAAGAAGTGCAGGAAGAACAATCAATTAAAAAGACGGAGAAAAAAATTAAAGAAAAAAAGAATAATCCAGTCACAAAATCAGCAAACATCAATAATCCTTTATCAAAAAGCCAAATAAATGAACAAAATCTATCTAAAAGCGAGAAAAACACGGATAAAAATAAAAAACCTTGCAATATCCAAACAAAAGTATTAAAATCCCTAGAAAGCTCAAAAGAAAATGAAGTTAAGAAAAATACACAGAAAAAATTAATAATTTTCGATCCAAAACTAGTCGATACTTCAAAATTTTCGAATAGAGATTTTATTAGCATGTTTTTGAAAGTGTGTGGAGATAAAAACATTCGGGTATATTCAAATAATGTAATAGAAAAATGTAATTATTTATTTTGTTTTAGGAAATTTTATCAAGAAGCTGTTTTTTGTAAGTTAAAAAAAAATGAGGAAAGTATATTTAACTATCTATCTAATGCACCAACAGATAAAACAGAAGATTATGATGACGAAGATTACTTTTACTTCTTAAATAAAAGATCTCAAGCTCTATTCTACATCAAAGATATGATTGTCAAAGGAAATAATATCATGGGAAGTTATTTGTACACAAATATGATGGATATAGTTTCAGAATTTCCTAAGAGAAAGATAATAGCAGGAGCATCTTCATTTGAGCATGTAATTGGACAATATTACCTAAGTTTAATATATTTTACACTGGAGAGAATGATGGTGTATGTTCAGAAGAATAGTTTAAAGGTAGGATTTATATATTCTCAAATTAAAAATACTCTAATGGGAAATAAAGACAAGCTAAGAAACCAGAGAGCCTTAAAAATGTCTCAACAATTTTTTAAATATGCTTTTAAAGAATTAAGTCTACCAGAAATAAGAAAGAATGATAAATATGATGAATTTAAAAACTTTGTAATTCAGGATGAGAATTTAAGGGCATTGAATGATATATCGATATCTTTTGAAGGTTATATAAACGATGTTCCATTTTCTATTGTTGAGCACGTCTTTAACTGTTTCTACGTAGTTGTTTTTAATTAAATCAGTTATAAAAAATTAATATTTATAATAAATCAATTTAAAAGATATTTAACTTCATTGAGAATAAATATCGTTTTAAATTTATAAACCGTTGGTAAAATAGTGTTGTATGCTACAATAAACAAAACTTTTATTTGATATTTCAAAAAAAACTTAGATAATATCAGTAATAAACAGAGGCCAAAAGATGGTTTTTTATATTTAGGGCAGTTTATAAAAAATGGAATAATAATAAAAATCAAAGACTAATCTATAACAAAAAGTAACATAGGTTAAAATATTAAACTATAAGAATGTGACTTTTATTAAGATCCTTTGCGAAGATTACTTCTTCTTATATTTAATAAATAAGTAAATCTAGAACCTTTTCTGGCTGCGACTGTATTAAAGTGAACGTAGATATTTTATAATTTTTAAGGTTATAACCAACTGATAATATTTAGACATCTTTTTAAAAAAATTACAGCAGTTTTCTTTATAAATTCTGGAAGGCCATTTGAATACAACAAATTGTGTTAAATGACGACATAAATTGAATGTTTATGAGATAAATATTAAAACTATCTGTTGTAAACATAAATATGGTTGGAGCTAAAACATCGGTTTATTAATTTATGAATATTTATAGATTGGCCCGTCAGGAACGTCAAGATATATTAGATGTCATCTATCGCTGATCTGCTATATCAGATCTGGTCCCAACACTATCTACTTTCGTTTCTTAAATTTCAAAATAAAAACTTTGTATGATTAAATTGTGCTTATTTGTATGATTTTTGTTAAATATTTTCTCTAAAGGCCTTTAATCTTCATTTGCGTTGTATGAAAAGAATTTAACACAATTTTATAAAAATATATGTAGATATCGATAAAAATATATACAGTGGTAGATGACTTTTACGACACATATTTTCAAAAAAAAACATGTCGTAAAAAGCACCTATGTCGTAAAAAACAACAACGTTTAAATTTTCGGAATAATATCAATCGTTTATTTTTTTCTCCCCAGCAAGTAGGAAAAACCCAGACTTGAGCCAGCAGCGTAGCGTGTCTTTCAACAAATTCGGATATTCATTATCGATTAAATCATGAAGATCATTAATATGCTTGCTATTGTTTCTGGAAAGAATATCAAAGACGGATTTAAGATGTTTAAGTGCATCAGGAAGAGTTAAAGGTTCGGGTTTCATATTATTTATAAATATTATGTATTCAAAAGAACTTAGATCTTTTCCAGAGAAAGGTTTACACCCTTTATTTCTGAAATAAACATGTTTTTTCAACTTTATCTTCAACATTCCTCGTTTCAAAAACCGTCTGGCTTATTCTCCAATGTCGTCAAATAACCCAATCTTAAACCAACATTTTTTGATTGCTAGAATCGAAATGTCCTTTATAGAATTTTCTACCCACATAACAACATTTAACATAGTAACTTTTTTTTACGGTATTTAAATGTTCCAATTTATGGTTTAAAGCCCAATACACCTGAAAATTGTTTAACTTCTGCTTAAATTTTGCTTTAAATAAGTTTATTGTACCCATATCTAAAGGTTGAACTATTGAAGTACAGTTCGGTGGAATAAACATCAGCTTTATATTTGACTTAGAATCGACAACGTGCTCCGAAAACTTATCAACAATTATAAGTATTTTTCTATCTTTCAAGACAAGTTGATCATTTAGAGACATTTGATACTCATTAAAAAGGGGTTTTGTCAACTACGAATTTTGGTTTGCCCGGTATGTAACGCTATGAGGAGACTGATCGATACCCTTAAAAGCTCTGGGATTGCAGCTTTACCTATAATTAGAGGGTTTAACTATTCTCTTAAAGAACTACATCCTAGCATAATGGAAACTCGAGTTTTATTAACCTTGTCATTCTTACAATCTTATTTTTATCGTATACATATGATCTATCTACGCCTTATTTTATGTACAGTTCCGTTTCATCTATGTTAAATACATCTTCCATTTATAATCCTTCAATTCTGCTTTAATATTTATTTTAAATTCCGAAATTTGTGATCTATCTGCGCTAGCAGCTTAACCATGTAACTTGACGTTATCAAGTCTTTCTCGTTTTATAAAACTCTTAATAAAATGATCAGTTGCAATTGTATTAAGTTTTTTCTCAACATAAAATTCACGTGCGATCCATTTTATTACATCATAGCTTACTACTAGGATATGCATTTCTTTAAGTTCAACTATTATTTCTCTTATATAGGCATCTATTTCTACATATTTTATGGGCGTGTTACTGTGTTTAAACCTTGTTAATAAAGTCGAATCTTTTCTATCTTTGCTTAAAAGACTATGTAAATTATCATGTATACTTCTAGCACAAGAAACGGATATGTTGAAAAAGTTCGATGTTTGTAAGACAGTATAAAGTTTTTATCCGCTATCTCTGCCTTATCTAACTGATTTTTTTTCATATATATGAGGAGCCGTAAAAATTCATGCGTAAATATAAATTTTAAAAAAATGTTAGAGACGTACATTCAGAGGAGGGTCCTAAAGAAGACTTTAGAGGGTATATCTTTTGAATACAGGCAGGGACACTAAAGGGGTTTGGCAGTAAGAAGATGATGAGATCGCCCGAAGGCTGGTTGTGGAGAATACGACTGCTGAAGAGGCCACGTTCTGTTCAACAACAACAAATTAAGGCCACTTATTTGTAGCTTCAATAAAATATTAATAATTCAAAAAATGTTGACCTTTGTTTAAACTATATATATTTTTCAAAAAAACCGAGTTGTAAAAACCACCCATGATGTAAAAACCACTTTAATTAAATTCTATCAACATGTATTATAGACCTTTGAAAACAATTATAGTTGTATATTTTATGTTGTTAAAAGGTTATTGAAAGAATAACTAAATTTCATATTAACAGGATGTCTAAAATATGTAGTATGCGTAAACACACCCATTTCAACGTTCGTAAAACCCACATACGACCGTATTTATAGCATTAACTATAAAGTGCTTGCATTTTTCTTTTTTTGTTGTTAATTTTCTAAAAACCAAAGAAAAAAAGTAAAAAAGACGTATTTTTTAAATTGTAACGTGTGACTTTTTCTGTCTCTGATGATTATAGAATAACGTGCACTTATAAATATAATTGCTTGTTAATCAGTATGTTTCAGGGTATTTTATAAACATTAGAGGCTATTGCATTATACCAAAAGGTATATTCTTCATATGTAATTATTCTTTTAAATATTAAAGGATTTTAAAACTTTTTGGGTATAGTTTGGTATATATTTAAATGTTTAATATGAAATTTTAAAGATATTTATCGCTGTGAACGAATCTTCTCTCTATAAAAGCTATTATTAAGTATGCCAAAACTCACAAAATTTTTAATAACTAAACTTTCTAAGTTTATAATTTATACTTTTTTATGACAAATTTCTCTGCCAGTGTTTTTCTGGTATGATACTATATAATACTGATGTTAAAATTTGAGAGAAGATGGTTTCTTAATTTTTTTTAAGACAGTTCTTCATAGAATGGATTGATATGAAACCTTAATAAATTTGTGATCTGATCGAGATAATTTTTTACTTAAAATCTGTACCAAATTATTTTTTTATTTCATATCTTTAGTCTTTTAAACCTTTGGATTTTATTTTTAATTTCAAAATTATCAAAAGCTTTACAGATATATTAAAAATCAGTTAATTTATATAGGCTCGATCGTAAAATATTTTATAAACCTGATGATCTGTGAAGATGAATAAGCCTAATATTAAAGTTATAAGAATGTTATCTGGACATGATTTAGGTATCTGTTAAAATTAATTCAATGTTTTAGCTTATAAAACTTTTTACCTTTAGATAGATAGCAAATATTTTCTTGATTTTAATTAATTTAGAGAAACTACTGTTTCAAAACATGAATAAATTTGAAAAATAAATTAATTTGATTGCTTTAAATTAAAAATATCAAAAAAATAATCACCTTTATATTGATTATGAAACTTGATTTTATGTTTTTAGTCTTATCAGGAACTGTGAATTGCAGTATTTTTACATGTTGTAGAAAGGCAAAATCAGATAATGAATCGCTCGAAACTTATGAATACAAAAAAGATGAATCGACACTACTATCGGGGGGTGACAATGAACAAAAGTTGCATGAGACAAGCAAGATTCATTTTGAATATAATTTAAGATGGGCTGTTAAAGATAGTAAAACCAGCGAAAACATATTTTTTGAAAACAAGTATTCAAAGAAAGAAAAATACATTAAGAAAATCTATAGAATGCTTTTTTCTATATGTGAGGACCCAACAGTATGTTTTTTTTCTTTAAAAGAGATAAGAAATGTTAATTATATCTTTAGTTTTAAAAATTGTAACATAAAAAAGATACTTGTTAAGGTAAAGAAAGACGAAGATAGTTTTGAAAATTATTTAAAACGAGAGAATTTTATTATAACAGATAATTTTAAAAACAAAAATTACTTTTATTTCTTAGAATTTGAAAGAAAAGAGGAGTCCTTTCTTACGTTTATTGAAAGAGAAATGATTATGTCAGCTATACAAAAATATAATTCTGTAGGTTTACATAGACCTTTAGAAATACTCAATAAATATCCAAAAAGAAAAATATTACAAAGTATAAGAAGGAATGATCAAATTGCACCTCAGATTTTTCTATCATTAGTACTGTTTACAATTGAAAGAATAAAATCGTATGATAAAATAGAAAACGTTGGCTTTAAAGCTGTATCTGATTGTATAAAAGCCAATCTTATGGGAAATGAGCAAAACAATGAAAATGTTGTAGAAGTCAGTCAGTTTTTTAAATACCTCTTTAAGTATGATACTCCAGTTTTTAAACATACTCAAAGGTATGTTGAGTTTAAAAAATATATTTTAGAAGACGAAACATTGCATTTCGGAAACAATATGTCAATATCTTCTGAAGACTATATTCATGATATGCCATTTTCTATTATTGAACTTATATTTGATTCATTTTATTCTTCGGCAATATTAAAAGGATAATAAAAGGAAATATATAATCAAAAGATGTTATATGTGCATTTGTTGTTTAAAATGTAGTATAAAGTTTATTTTGGGACATGTTTCAAAATGAAATTAAAAATAAATATCAAAAATGTATATCTTAAATTTGTGGTTTTAAAATTTCCTATCTTTAAAAAATTTTTTTAAAAGAAAATATTTACATATCTTTTTCCGTAATTATAAATAACGATACAATAAAAAATTTAACTGATTAAAATAAACTCATACAGAAAATTTCAAAAGAATACATAGAATTCAATATATTGAAACAAACAGATATATTTAAATATGATATTAAATCGCATATGTTTAATACCCATCTTATTATGATAAACTAAAATGGCTAAAAAATCGAACTTGACTATACAGCAAAACTATAAATATTTGTATACAGTAATATTACTTTTAAATACACACAAATCAATGCATGTATGAAGGTCAATCTTTTAGAAGATACGAATAATAGAATCTAACTAGTTGGAAATAAACAAAAATAAACGCTGTATTATGAAATTAAAAAGGATCTGTTGTCAATCTAAAAATATAACTTCTCTCAAAAATATTCAATGTTTTGCTCCATAAAAGGTACTAAAAGGGGAGACCACGAAAGTATACTCTACTTTTTATAAGATAGAAACATCTTGTTTGTGATAACGTTAAATGTTTATATTGTAAAGACAATATTGGAATGTTGAATATCTCTTCAAAAATATTATGGAATACTATCAAATGGTTAGTTTAGTGCATACATCTACAGATATGTGTTAAATACAGGTCCCTTATGATGAAACTATTAGAAGTTATACTCTTTAGAAATGTATTTCTATTGATAGGACTGATATACGAGTAGACTTAAAATATTACCAAAATTGAGCCGAAGCAAATGAGTCCAATTTATTTGTCCTTGACAAGCTAAAGAAAAAGTCTTGATTTTAAAATTTTAAAGAAAGGTTAGGTTAGTTTCGATCTTCTTTTGTCTGTCGAAATCGAGGACAAAAACAAGATTGATTTAATAGAAAAACACTGCGGTGATATTTTAAAATATAAACTAGTATAATAGTATATGGGATAAGATTATAAGTATCTATAATAGTAACTTTAGAAAATCAAATGGGATGTATAAATCGTATTCAATTGTATTTCTAATCTAGAGTACTCTTGATGACATTAGAAAGCTCTTTTATTATTAAATTCTGAACAAAACTTGGAGAAACACTAATCGACCTCTTAAATTATACTCGAACAATTTACTTTTAAAATAGTAAATCTTTAATCAAATGTTAATTAATCTTACACAGAATTTTTAATATTATAAAATAATTTGGTTTATTTATATTTTATGATTCACTAGTAGCACTTAAAATGGTGATCTATATAAATCAATTCTTTTTGTTTAAAATGACGTCTCTCATTTATTTAGCAGAAAAGTAGCAGCAGAAGTTTTTATATTTTATGAATAAACTTAGTATATAAATACATTTTGAACCGTTTTTCAGCTTTTAAATACAATTTAGTGTTTATTTATACTTTTAAACTAAAAATTATACTTTGTTAGTTAATTTTGTTTAATTTCAGTTTCTGTATGTTAATTAAATCAACCACAATTGATTGAAAAAATCGTGATAGATATATATTAATCTATTAATTATATATTAGTTGATAGTTTGTCATATCAAAAGATATAATTATCCAACATACACTTCTAAAAACGTTATAATTTCACTTTAATAGATGTAAAGATGTCAAAAATCAATCATAAGTACCTTTCACAATTTATACATCATTTAATTTATATATATTACCTTTTTATGGGGATTTCATGAAAAAAATTCTGATAATAGCTTGTATATTGACTTTCTTGTTAATTTTCATACTGTTGTTTTATGTATTGAAAAGCGAAAAGTATGAAACTATAACTGAAAACAATGCCGATGAACAAGTTGTAGATTCTAATGAGAAAAATACACAGGATATTGATATTGAAATAGAAAATAACGAGAATGTAGTAGTTACTTTGAAAGCTACATTGGAGCCTACGAAGACTTCTTCTATAAATCAATTTGACGAGATGTACAAGAAAACATGCTATGATGATACTGAATATTATAATTGGGAAGGTGATGAGAGAATATATAATTATCTTGTGTGTGATGAAACTAAATGTACAGAGCTATTTCTATTCAAAGCAAGTAAAAATACAAGCCGATTTCAAGATTATGAATTGGCTAGGTATCAAAATGCTGAAACATGCCGTATATGTATGAGTTATTTCTCAGATAAGTATTTTTATTATTACTATAAGAATGACGAGGGCCCGTTCTTAAATGCTGCTACTACTATAATGCAACTCACAAGTGGATATTCTGGAAGAAAAGATTTCGAAACACCAATGGACCTTATTGAAAGATATCCAAATAGAAAGATCCTAGCAGGAGTAGACAATAACGATCAACTATTAGGCCAATATTTTCTTTCTTGTATTTTTCATACTTTTTTAAGAGTTAAAGACTATGTAGTTGATAGAGGAATAATCATCGACGAGGTTTTATTTTACATCAGATGGGAGATTTCGAAAATTTACTATTATATTACAGATGAAGAAACTCACAAGAGAACTGATTTGTTTTTTAAGTACGTTTTTAAAGAAATTGAGCTACCAAATATTAAAAAAGATGAGAAATATGAGAATGGTAAAAAGTTTGTTTTAGAAGACAGCAACCTTGCAATTTGTAATAACATATCTATATCGATAAGAGACCATATAAATACAATCCCAAAAGATCTAATAGTTCATATATACGATTGTATGTACTTTTCATGTTTTATTAAATTTAATTGACTTTAATTTGGAATATTAAAAGTCTAAAAAAATTTTATTGTTTGATATTATCTACTACATATAAGTCTAAACTGCTAATAGCTATTGAAATTATAGTAAGCCATATTAAAACATTCTAAAAATAGATAAATTCATCCGTGTATTTATACGTAAATAAAATATTTAAATTTTGTTTATTTACTTAGAAATCATTATGTTGTAAATATAAATACGGTTGGAGCTAAAACATGGGTTTATTAATTTATGAATATTTATAGATCAGCATGTCAAATACATCAAGATAAATCAAACGTCACCTATCGCTGATCTGCTATTTTAGAGATGGTTTCAACACATTATAATATCAAGATTAGTTTTAATTTAGTTCAACTGAAGAAAATATTTTATCAAAGATGTTTGTGCTGTTGGCTAACCTTTTTAAATTGTATGATCATTTAGCTATAAAATCTAGCTATTTTATCCGAATTTTGATGGATCTTCGTTCGTGGAATTCCTGCTGATATTCAAATGAGAACATAAAATGGTATTTTTAGGACTTACTAACAAATTAAAAAAACATCGTGTTTCTAGTGAAACTTTGATAAACACATATCCCATTAATTACATAAAGCACAAATTATTACCTTATATATGTACATTATTCTTACTTCAGCTTCAGAAGATCATATTTGCATTCGTCTCAGTTTAAAAAAGGATTATGGATATTAACAGATACGAAAATTGGGGGTTTATTAATCTTAACATATACAAATAGACTGAATTTGTAGAATTTACTTTTATATTCGTCTTAATTCGTTTATTGCCAAAATTTCAACTTGTGTTACTATTGTTTTATTTTCATATTTTAAACGAATTAAACTCTAAAATCATTTATTAATTAAAAAAATAAAAAATGTGTATAATTGTCGTCTATACCCACGTTCATATTTGATAGAGTGCAAAACAGTTTATTAAGGCTATTCCCTCGATCAGTTAATTTGTCTTCAAAACATAAACATCTTCAATTTTGACCCATTTATTAGCTTTCATTCCTAATTTAAGGAAGCCTATGATTCAGTTGGGACAATTATTATTTGTAAAAATAACTTATATGCAAATTTAATTTTTGTTAACTACTCCCTTAGAGTAAAATTCTTTTTATATTAATTAAATGCATTTCCCTCTTTTTCTGTATATTATTGAATATTTTAATCAATTTGTTCGAAATTAAAATTTACATTTAATTTCTATTTAAGTAGAATATACTGGATAACAAAATTAAAAGTTTTTTGAATAAATGTTAATAGAACTTATTTGCGAAACAAAATTGATAAAAAAATATAAATCAAAGTTAAAGTCTCTTCTAAATTATTAATGACGAATATCACCTGTTTATATGAGTAACTTAATCAACTACAAATTGAAAAAAAATTAAAAATTTGATGGATGTCAAATAAATTCAAAATAAATATTTAAAGTCAATTCAAAGCCTGTATTTATGAAATTATTTTTTATTCTCATACTTTTTATTGCAGTTATTGCTATTTTTGTAATAGTCACTAAAACAGGAAATGATAATAACACTCAGAAAGATAAGATTTTTTTGAATACAAATACTACATCTATTCAAAATGAAAAAAAACTGTCGTTATCCATAAAGGAAGTAAATAATACAGAAATAGTAATGAATTCAAATATTAATTTAAAGGATACAACAATAAACCCAAAGATCCCCGCCGAAAATTTAGCAGATAACAAAATAATTGAATCTAAAGTACCTAATAATGTTATCGAACCTAAAGAAGATGTTAGTATGTTCGAGAATTTTTATAAGATAGACGTTAAAACAAAATCAATACAAAATGGAGAAGTTCAATCAAAATTATTAAATTTAAAAACACACGAGTCAAATGGTAATATGTCAAACGATCTACTTGAAACAGATTTTATTCAAATGAATATTAATAAAAAAGTAACGGAAATTTTAAATTTATCAAAAAATAAAGCTTCTGAAGGAATGAAAACAAATAATACAATATTTGTAGATGAAAGAGTTCAAAACCACAATTTAAACAGCCCAGCCATTAAAAATTCATCATTGGAACTTTTTGAGAAGACTTTCTATAATATGTTTACAAAAGTGTGTGAAAGTAAAGGTGTACTGTTTTTTGTGAAGATAAAACTGAGAAAATATGATTGTTTGTTTGCTTTTAAAGGATTTAATGTTCCTGTTGATCTAATCCAAGTAAAAAAAGACGAAGAAAGTTTGTTACGATATTTTGAGAAAAAGAATTGGGAAAAGACAACTACAATTGATTGTGAAAAATACTATTATTTCATTGAAAGTCTAACTCCTATAAAAGAATTTATTTATCTCATGCGATTAAAGGCAAGTAATTACCTGAATAATTTTTATCATAAGAATCATCTTCCTTTGATATCTTTGTTTAACGATCGAGAAGTACTTAAAGGAACAAAGAATGAAGACAATGATCTAGCTAAGATATATTTATCTTGTTTGATTCTAATTATTGAACGATTTGAAATTTATGGAATATTAAAAAGTAAGGCAGTGTTGGATGATATAAAGGCTATTCTTAGTGGAGAAAAGAAATTAGTAAAAGATGAGCAAGTATTAAGAAGATCCAAGTTGTTCTTTGAATTTGCTTTTAAAGAAAAAGATTTGCCAGGTTTTAAAAAGACTGCAAAATATTATGAACTAAAGAAATTTATATATGAGGACAAATATTTAGCTACATCTAACAATATGTCTGTTTCCTTTAAAAAATACATCCATGATATTCCTTTCAATATGGTAGATCATATTTTTGATTCATTATACGTAATACTAAAATTATAAAGTTTTTATTGAAAAATAAAAAAAATTTATTGAATAATAAAAAAAATTATTGAAAAATAAAAAAAATTTATTGAAAAATAAAAAAATTTATTGAAAAATAAGCTTTATTTATTGAATAATAAGCTGAATTTATTAAAAATTATTATTATTTATTGAATAATAAGCTTTATTTGATTTTTAAGTCTCGTTTAAGCCTTGGTTGGAGAAAAAATAGCTAAGTTTAATTTTTTAGAATCTTTGTACCTACCCTCTCCACCTCTGATGCGCTGGCGGCACTCCTTGAGAGTACCGAGGCAAGCGAAAGGGAGTGGCCTCAACAAGCGCTTCTATCAGTCAT
>SBJO01000121.1:0-17014 GCA_015832245.1 Nosema granulosis
TTCTATCAGAAGGGAGGATGTTTGCTTTTAATGATATTTTAAACATGTGGAAATCAAAAGTTAAAAAATAAAACGAAATATTAAAAAGTTTAATTTGTATAGTTTAAATAAAAAAGTATAATCATGACATCTTCTTAATTTAAATATATATTTTTTATATAAACAAACATGTAATATCTTAATAGTTTTATAACAAGTATGTTTCCTAGAAAGGTACATATGGAAAACATTGTCTTCATAAGTAATATTGTGGATGGATTACGAAAGGTGGTCCATATAAACTTATTTTGGTATATAAGATAGCCTTTGAACCTATTATTAACTTTGCTCATCACAAAGATTATTATGTAATTTGTTGAAAGAATATGTAAGGTTTTTTGGCTTTTTAGTGTGCTCTTAGAAGGTTAACATTACTTAAAAAATCCAAAACGAATATTAAAAAATGTATATAATTTATAAAAATAACACAAGAAAATTTATTACAAGTGTAATGACTGTTAAAATTTTTTTAAAAAAATAAATTAAAAATTGTTATTGGATAATATTATTTTTGTAATTTGAACACGATTTAATTAATCAGATCCAACTAAAGAACTTAATAATTCAGGCATAGCTGCTACCATTGTCTCTACAATGTTGTAGTTTTTACCACCCTCGATTTTCTTTTTTAATAGAGTTTCTTTGGTTTTGAAATTAGAAATAAGTTTTTCGACTATAGGTTTTTGATCTTCCTTTAATTCAAGAGCATCAGATGGTGTTTTTACTAGGTCGACTATTTTCTTGGAAATAGTTGTAGAGCCAAACACTTCTTTTATTTTTTCTTTGGTATTTGATATTAAAACAGTTCGTAATTCTATTTTTCCTGCCTCTATCTTTTTAATTTTGGTGTCATCAACATTCATTATCTTTTTTGTGTCTTCTTTTGAAACAATAGAAAGAATAAATATACCTGCAAAGACTTGTTCACATTGTTCATCTGTTAGTCCATACATAGTCTTAAGTTCTGGAGTAATATTCTTGTTTGCATTTTCTAACATGAAATCAATATTGTTTAATTTATTCCACCCCCAGACTACGACGATTCCTATTATTGCAATAGTTGCAATAATTATAATAGCAATAATTATCAGAATACTTTTCAAAGACATGGGGTTTAATTAAGAAAAAATATTTATATAAAAATTAATTAATTAAAAAATCTAATATTTCAAAATAGTCTTTACATACAGAAGAAGAGAGTATAATATTGTAACATTGGTTTTATTATAAGCAATGTGATGTTCTATTATAATAAATTTTTGCTAATTTACGATGAATATTTAATCTATTTTTGATTTATAAAAAGAAGAATTCGAAAAAAAGACCGTCTAAATTCGAAAAAAAAGTCTTTTTTATAACGAATATTAAAAATGTAAAATCATAAGAATATTCAATCTTACAGACACTGATTTGGATAAAATTAGAAAAATCTACACGTATTATTATGGATTTAAGTTGGCTATTAATAAACAATGATAAATATGAATTTAATTTCTAAGATTTAAAAAGCGTGTTGATTTAAAATATTTAAATTTAATCGATCAACGGAGTCAGGCAAGTAAGTATTTAATATGAAGTAGAATTATCGGGACAATAATATACAAATCAAGTTTTAAAACATTCATTTTGGTAAAAATTGAGTCTTAGCTACTAAATAAATAGTACAAATTTATTGGTACTTATTTCAAAACAAAAAGGGTGCTGATCAGTACAATCCGAAAAAGATCTAATTCCGAATTTAATTGGTACTATGAATATGACGCTATTCAAGTAAATCTCTAGCTTCACAATTTCATATTTTTAATAAAAGGATTTATAAATATTTAAATTTCCATGTCGTCTTCTTAAAGATAAATAGAACTCATAATTGATTGACTTACAAATTCTTAACGTTATAGTTTAAATTGTTTAATTGATTTATAAACTATTGTATAGTAATGTCAAAACTTGGTACACTTGCTTGAGTAGATCTATAGCAACTAATTAAACTACGAAGTTGTAGGCTGATTATCAAAGAAATTAGTTAATTTGTTGTCTTCAAAAATCTTTGGTAGTTCTCTTTTTAAAAACTTACTTTCTATCACGTCTTTCATCGACAAAAAATTGATTTATGTAGCGTCTTGTTAAAGGTTAGTAATCTACTATGTATTACAATGCAACAGTCTGTTTTTTTAGCGATTTAATTTATTTGATGAGCTGTTGTTGTATAATAACTTAGGGATTTAGTTAATATTGAAATTATGTCGTACATAATTCGTAAAGATTTTATATCATATGTCAGAGTTTAAGATGTTTTACATTGGCTTACATTTTTTATTCATTTATTAAAATATCTATAAAGTTTCTAATAAATGATAAAAAACAACCATCCCCAGGATCAGTACTAATGTTTTTCTTATTAAGACAACAAATATATTAAATAAATAGAATTTTCATTTTGTAAATTTTAATTACAGATTTAACTAAAATGGAATATGTACGCTATGAATTCAAAATATGCAGCGGGATATGAATCTTTTTTACAAATGGGATGAATAAGTTGGGAAAATTTAAACCATTCTGTTAATTTATCTCCGTATAAATAATGATCACAAATAAATTGAAGAGATTGAATAGCTTTTGGGACTGGTAATCTATTTTTTGGCTTCTTTAAAAGGAAAAAACAAGCAATTTTATCTAAAACTACACGTTGTACTTTCTTACATAGATAGTCACTCCTAGTTATAATATCCAAATGCCAATCAGAAGTTTCATTTAGATTCTTATAGTGGTCAATAAATTGGTTTTAAATCGATCCCTTCTGTTTTAATAACTTCAATACTATAAATATTATTCACATTTGATAAACTAAGTTCTGTGAAAAGATTAAATCTTTCGGAATGAATTTGTATTGTTGTCAATAACAAATTCACAATAAAAAAGTCATCACTGGAAATACCAGAAATACTTCGTAACTCGTTCTCTCTGAGTACATTGTCTGTATTAAAAATTCTATTTAGAAAGAATGTGGGCTTTATCATTGCAAATTGCCCAGGTATATGAAGATTTAAAGATCTATCTATTGCTATTCTATTGAACTTATAACCATTGGGATTTATCAATATAAAAATTTTCTGTTTTTCTCCAATTTTTTTAAAGATAGGTTCAAGAAACCCTATCTTTTCGTAGTTAAATACTGGGGAATCCATCATTAAACAGATTTTATCAAGGTTTATAGTGTTCTCGGGTATTGAAAATATTTCAGAAACTTTGTTTATCATAATATTATCTTCAAAATACAGAACTTTAAAAAGAAAAGCATAACGGTCATTGATAAACTTAACAGCATTCAAATCGATGGAAGATGCTGCAGATTTGAGGTTATATTTACGGTTTCGCATCATAATCGATATTAGAGGTTGTTCACATGATAATTGCTGATAGTTCCCATTATAGATGCTAGTAACGCTATCTTTATGATTTTCAAAGAGAAAATCTTCACACAGTGCCAAAATCAACACTCTCCTGAGAGAATTCAAGACTAGAGATTGAACAAACGATTCTAAACATATTTTTGTTAAATTTAGAGAGTGTGTTTTTAGAAAAATCTTTTTGATTTTAAATTCAAAATCATCTTGAAAAATTTTGAAAAATAACGAATTTAACTCTTTTTTTATATACAAAAAAAGATATTCTTTAGTTTGGTTCTGATCAATTCGCTTTTTGGGTAAAAAATTATACACACCAGCTCTGTACATTGTATAATCGATGTAGAAAATTGTGTAAAGCCTTGAAGTCTGTATTCTTTTCTTTAGCTTGACAATATCAGAAGGTGTTTCAATTAAATCGAGAAATGATACTGCTTCTTGATACGAAAGTGACGTATTTTCATCTGTTATACTATTTTCTAAGATAAAATCAAGCTTTCGTTTCTTTGGAGGAACAATAAATCTTTTATTTGTATCATCTGCTACTAATATAAAAGTTAAGAATGCAACAATCATCATTAAGGATTAAGAAAAAACTACATTTGATTTTTTCAGTAATATTTTAAGATTATAAAAAATAACGGTATTTTGTGTAGTGTACATATTATAACAATTGTAATGTTTTTACGTAATTTCTATTAATACAAATTAATTTTATTTAAAAAAATATTTTAATATAAAAAGATACAATTTTTTTATGTAGATAGCTTTAAAAACGATCATACACGTCTTTTAAACAAAGATGGAACAAATCTAGAGGTATAGTAATAATTTTTTATTTGCTAACAGGTGGTTTTGCTGAATTGAAAACTACAGTAACTCCATTACGTTTTATAGCAGGAGCTGGTGGTTGTTTGAGTATGTTAGTTCCTTTAGGCCCAGACAAAGGTGGCCGTTGTATATTTTTGTGCGCAGAAGCTGGTGATTGCTTTGGAACTTTTGTATTTGGCTTTAATGAAAATTGTGTCACCGAAGGACGAGCAGTAGGCTTAGTGATAGAAGAAGATCTTGGTGGTGCAGGTGGAGCTTTTGCTGGTGTAGAAACCGGTGGAGGTGTAGGCTTTGGAGTAGTTAAAGGTGGAGAAGGTTTGGGTGGCTCTACTTTACTTGGTTTTTTTGAGATATCCTCGTCTTTTGGTTTTGGACTAGGCTCTTCGGAGGGTTTCTCAGGTGGAAACCCGAATTTTGGAGACTTTGTAGGCACTTTAGATTCACAATCTTCATTGTTTGTTGTGTCTGTATTTGAACTATTCATTGATTCATCCATTTCAGGATCTAAATCATTCGATTTATTATTAATTTCATTGATTAAAGATTCAAAAAAGTTTCTTTTCGTTTCGAGAGGAATTAAATTGCTTGCTGTGTGCTCCCTTGTGAGGATTTTATCTACTGGATTTAAATTTTCATTAACTGTATTTAAATCTAATGGGGCAAAGTACCACTTCTGCCTATTATTATTTTTATCACATGTTCTGAAGAATAACGTGTACCCACCTGTCTCAGGATCTCTCTCCATCTTAGTAAGACACTCCCCTTCCTCATTTAGAATCTGTTTTGCACCTTCTACCATGTCTTCAGACAGAAGCATCTCACTATTGTCATCTAAGCACAGATCTGCTGTGTCTCCATTGTTATTTTTACAAATATGTCTCCCAAAGGAATCAAACTTTGAAAAAACATTCTCTTTGAAGTCCCAGGTGTCTGAATATCTACCTTTAATACTCCCGGGTGCTATTAACCTCAAGACAGGTCCTTTTGGAGTATCAAGACGCACAAGATCCTGAATCCCATCTTCATTTCTGAATATTCTCATTTTTACAGAAAAAATGGTCCCAAAATAGATTAAAAGCTTCATAGAGAGACGAATTTCTCTCTTTTTATGTTTTCTAGAGATATTTTAACCAATAAACCAAATGCTTTAGAAGTCTTTAATTTAAAAAATTGTAAGAAACGTCAAATAAAAATTGTAATAATGTTGTTGTTTTTCAATTTACACGTTTAAATTTTTTACACACACGTTTAAATTTTCCCTCCATTTTTAAGGATATTTCAAATTATCTCATCCCTTCCATTTATGCGAAATATTTTGAAGGAGAGTACGAACTTGAAAAGAAAAAGAACTCCAGGTAAAATAGATAAGAAAGAAGAGAACGAGAGAGCAAACATTCTAAGCTATTTGAAAGAAAAGATGGATAAATCCAGTGATTGTAACTTACAATATGATCTGCATCTTTGCATGGAAATTCTGGAGGGCAAAGAGAATCAGCTCGTCAAAGATTTAAAGCAAGAGCTACAAGGAGCAATAATAGAATTAGAAGATGTCACAGCCAAAAGCATACAACTTGAAATGGAATTAGAAAATCTTAGTAAAGAATAAATGTATAAATTATGTGTAAAGAGTAAATTCAAAAAATTATGTGTATAGAATAAATGCAAATATTCATGCAAATGTTTTATGTATTCATGCAAATATTTTATGTAAATATTTTTTATTTAGAGAATTGCATCTATCACTTGCTTAAAAGTGTTGAATTTGTCGATGCTATCGAAATGGAACTCAATCAGACTCTTTTCGAAGATGATTCTGATTTTATTCTCATCGTCCAGTGATGTAATATTCTCATTTCCTTTAATGATGATATCAATAAGGTTGATTGTACCAACAAGTGTCCTGCTCTGATCGTTATACACTGAGATTACATAGCCACACCACTGAACATATCTTCTCTTCCACAGGAATGTACAGACGTCTTGGAGATTTCCTCGGATATTTACAAAGCCAGCGAACCACGAAGTGTAGGAGTACTTCTTGATCTTAATCCATCGAGATAGCTCGTATAGATCTTTTGGAGTGGGACCTCCTACGACCTGTAGCTCTTCTTCAGAAATGTAAGCTAGATGAGTCTTCAGACACCAAGCATCAGCTACATTGTCCGTAAAGAACGAAAAGAAGTTTTTAATAAAGTTGTTTGAAGTGTAAGGAGTCCAAACATTCTCAAATTCTGTTATATTGTTGTGTATCTGTTCGATCGTGTCCTTGTCGATCACCAAATCAGTCTCGCAGGCCTTCTCAACTCTTTCGGAGTCTCTAAAGTGCTTCTGGAGAATAAATCTGATCTTGATTGGACTCTCCATATTTCTCACACTAAAGTAGACCATGATATTCATCTCTACAGAAGGACTCTCTGTGTACTGTGGTGTCTCATAGACCATGTCATCTGACTCAAGACGGATATTTACAGACTTAACATTCTTATCAGTGGACATGTATCTTTCTATAGAAGCAATATTGACATACAAGAAACCAGGATACTTCTTTATTCTCAAATTGTCCACAAAGAGTGTTGGGAGACCTTTAGCACCCAAAAGATCGCTTTCCAACCGTATCACCTTTCTTATCTCAGCCTCTTTCTTAAAAGGCTTTAATTGTGAAATATTTACTTCTGCTTTCTTCTTTATAAGGTGGTTTCCTTCTCCATCTCTTTGTATTTTCCAGTTTAATTCTTCTAACGATGCTTGTTTGTTTTTTTCAGAACCTTCTTTCTGAGAATATTTCGTTTCATTCTGCTGTGGAGAGAAGCTTGCTTCTGTGCCTATAGAATCCTCCACCAAACCACTTGTTTCTTCATTTTGTCCACTACTTGTATCTTCATTTTGTCCACTACTTGTTTCCTCGTTTTGCACTATACAAGCCTTGTCAACAATATCCATAAAATCTATCATCTCACCCTCGTCTTTCACTTTCTTTAGCTCCTCTTCTAGTGTACTCTCTTGCATCGAAATAATCTCTTCTATTTCTTCTCTTTGGTTTTCTAATGCCATTATTTATTTACGAATCACGCATATAAATAAAAAGACAAGTCAATCACTGTGTTTCAAAAATATCACAATCCTTTATTAATTAACAAATCACATGCTTTTATCCTTTATTGGTTACAAAGACACCTCCTTAAAATTGTATTCTGTTACAATTTGCTTGAGATACATTTTTAATAGAAATCTACACATTGAAATTGATTTTTAATAGAAATCTACACATTGAAATTGATAGTTGAACACCAATAAAAATTTTGATTGATGATTTTGGTGTAAAAATATCCAAATTGATGGATGAATATTGGCTTACTATATTTTCCTGAAACCTTTGTACCAGCCTTCCCATTAAACTATTTAAACCCTTCCTTAAATTACAATATTTTTTGATTAATTAAAATTAAACTGTATTTAAGTCTTTTATTTAGCAAAAAATTTATTAAAATGATTTAATTAATTCGAAGCGATTCTTAATTTGACTTAAAACATCATTTTTGACTATATAAACGGTTGGGTTTGATACCTTATGAACTTTCTTACCTTCCTATTTGTTTGCAAAGTAATTTCCATGGCAGTTTATGAAAAAATAATTGTTTATAATATGGATCGTATTTATTTAGGAGACCAATTTCGAAAAATTAAAGAAAATCCTGAAATGTGGAACGTAGAAATACATTCAATAGATATCTATTCTCTCTTTATATCGAAAGCACCTGTGCCTTTCATTGTAAAACCTTTAAATAGTTCTATTCTAGAGTTTAATATCTACGTTGAAGATTTTGATAAATATCTTTCGGGTGATAATATCTTTTATATTGAGACGTATCCCATTAAGAATCCTAGTCAGATCTTTCGAACTGGTATTTATAAGCTAGAGGTATTGGATCTCGAAAAACTATCTTTACATAATATTGAGTATCATGTTGTTGTTTTCTTGTGTCATATGGTTTATTTATATCGATCTATAGTTCATATCAATATTGAGAATTTCCCTGTCTCGAAGTATAAGCACATCTTAGATCAGTACACCTATACTGCCTATGATATTCCAAAGAGATTCGTTGATGAGATACCTCTTAAAAAACATCATGGAAACACTTGTTTTGTACATTTTATCAAAGATTGCCTTAGATTTAGTTCCAACTGCAAACTTCTACCAGATAACAAGAAAATCTACAGAGAATTGATCAAAAAGTATGCTAGTAAAGGTGGAATCATTGCAAAAAACCTTTGTAATAAGGATTTTAAACGGTTTATTCATATTTTGAACAATAAATTTGCCTTATTTATTGACGAGTATGAACCAATACAACAAAAACTTTTAGAAATATACGGTAGTAAGTTAAAGGAAGCTTACGAGAATAATAGAAATTGTTGTATTCTTTGAAAATAAAACATTTTAAAGTATAAAATTAAAATAAAATACGTTGAAAAATTTTAGTTTGTTAATCCAAGCCTTTGAATTTGATCGGCAAAACTTGTATTGTAAAGATTCTTAAAAACACTATAATGTACTAGAAAGGGTTAATGGTAAACACGTTGCTGTCATTGAAAAATTATTGATAACATTTTATAAACAACAAAAAGATCAATCGATGGAATTAAGATCATAAAAGCGTCGTTGGAATTGCAAGAAATTATATTAAAGTCAGAAGAATTTAATACAACAAGACACTGGACCTCTAAAAAAACATCGACTCAATTTGAGGTAAATTAATATTTTATTCATAAATTAACAATAGATTGTAGACTTGGTTTTCCAGATTGAGCGTTTTTTTAGGAAAGAATAACTACAAACACACAACAATGCTTGATTTTATAAAACATTGGATCTTGAAATATCATTGCTTTTTGACGAAAAAAAACTATAAAATGAGCAATTTCAATTAGAAAAGTTTGTAAAATATAAACAAAGTTCTAAGATGAGTTTTTATCAACAAACAATTTTATTTTTTCTTCTATTTTAAAGGTTTGTGAGATGATGTTTGGCGATATAAAATCTCTCTAATTTATAAAAACCTAGTTCAATTCGAAATCTAAGATCATAAATTAAATGATTTTTAAGGTAATATTACGTTAAATATGATAAAAACTATGTTGTGTTCGTTATATTTTATCAAATTTACTGGATAATATTTTTATTAATCAATGTCAAATATAAATTGTGATTTTAAAAAATATTTAAACGTAAATTTTCATACACATAATGAATATATTTCTGTGGTTAAGCAATATAGTGACACTCTCTATAAATGAAAGAATCCTCTCATACAAGGTAGAAAAATACCCAATAGACGGGGAATTTAATAGCCTTGAAAAAAATCCAGAAGCTTGGAATGTTGAAATCCATTCGATTGACATGTATTCTTTTTTTACATCAAAATCACCAGTTCCATTTATAGTTAAACATTCAGAAGATGGCAAGCTAGAAATTTGTATTTTTGTTGAAAATTTGGATGAATTTGTGGCCAGCAACATTGTCTTCTATTTAGTCGCCTATCCTTTAAAAAAACCTGATCATGTTTACCGAACGAGTATTTATAAGCTAGTGATTTTCGGAAGTGGAGATACATATCTTACTAAGGTAGAATACAACGTTGTTCTGTTTTTGTGTCACATGGCCTATTTGTACAGAGATGTAGTGGAAATCAACATTGAAGATTTTCCAGAATCAAAGTACAGAACTATTCTAGGCCAACATACATTCTCATCGTACAGCATTCCTAAGAAATTTATTGAAGAAATACCTTTGAGAAACCATCATAGTGATATTGGTCTTATAGATTTTATCAGAGACTGCTTATTGCACTATACAAAAATCTGTGCACAACGATCCATGATAAAATCTTTGCAGAAGCTTCTTTATGTGTTTTCTGATAATAACATGCTTGTGGTGAGAAACATGTGTCATTCTGATTTTTCAAAACTTTTGTTTTTCTTGAATACTGATTTAAAATCATGGATCTTAGATTATAAGCCAGTAGAACAAAAGTTGCTGGAGATTTACGGAAGAAAATTGCAACAATATCAAAATGAAACGTGTTGTTATTTATAAATTAAAAATTAATTTCAACAAAATTTTCTATTTTAATTTGATTAAGTTTTTTTCTTTAAAAAGTTTATTGTACAATATGTACGTAAAGTATTATTAGAGCAAACACAATAGATTTTCTTAATCTTATAATTTAAATTTCTAAAAAATTATGATTGTTTTTATTAACGCAATATATATTTAAAAACGATACATTTAAATAAATATTTCACTGAAATAATATTTTAAATATCTTAATATTAAATCAAAAAATAATATCATCTTTTGTATATCATCTTTTGTATATCATCTTTTGTATATCATATTTTGTATATCATATACTTTGTAGATCATACTTTGTATATAATACTTTGTATATCATCTTTTGTAGATCATATTTTGTATATCATACTTTGTATATCATCTTTTGTAGATCATACTTTGTATATCAATTTTAGAAACTATTTAAGTTACAAAACAAGTCTTCCCCTATGTTTTTCTTTATTGTTTTGTTAGTGAATGTGATTTTTTCTGCATATATCGATGACAAAATCTTCTCATACAAGTTGGACAATTATACTTCGAATACTGAATTAATAAATTTAAAAGAAGAACCAGAAAAATGGAATATTGAAATATACTCAATCGATATCTACACTTTCTTTATTACAAAAAGACCAGTTCCTTTCATTGTAAAGCCAAGGGAAAACGATACACTCGAAGTTTTTATTTACATTGGAAATGTTGAAAGGTACATGGCTAGTAATATCCTTTTTTATACAGTAGCATATCCTATTAAGAACCCTACTCATACGTACAGAACGAGTATTTACACGTTAAAAAGATTGGTGATTGATGAAAATTATCTCACTAAGATTGAATATCATGTTATTGTCTTTTTATGTCATATGGTATATTTGTTCAAAGGCATCGTTGAAATTAATATTGAAGATTTTCCTGTATCAAATTATATACAGATTTGTGAGAACTTCTCATATTCAACTTATAATATTTCTAAAAGATTTACAGAAGAAATGCCTATAAAAAAATATCACACTGACAATGGTTTTATGAAATTCATCAAAGAAGTTTTAAACTTTTATTCTACTTACAATATTCAGGCCGAGGACAAAAATAAGTTAAAAGATTTAATTGAGGAAATAACAAAAAACAATGAGTTAAATGTGTTAGTTATAAATGATAAAAGGTATGAAATTATTTTGGACAATATTAACACTATATTTCAAGCACTTCTTTTTGAATATAATCCAGTTCATAGGAAATTATTGGAAATAACTGGAAGTCGGATCTTGAAGCTTGTTAATTCTCCTAATCCATGTTGTTACCTCTAATTAAAGTGTGTTCTAAAGCAGAAATTTTATTTGAAAACTTAATTTTGTGTATTTGAAAAAAATATATATATGTGAAGCTATATTTATTAGTTTCTGGAGTACATATCTCTTCTCAGTGTTAATGAATAGCTTTCAGAAATAACTTTCGCATCGTCTTTTGTGATTTCATGTATTTCTCTCTAAAGTCAAGGGGGTACTTAGAGTAGTAGTCTCCAACCTTTATTCTCAAATGTGAATAAAACCAACCAAAAAACGTGTGAAGGTGAGTTTTAGTGTTGAGAAAGCCCAATACTTCTCTGGTAGATAAATATGAACGCAAAGCAATTATTCTATAATGGGGTTCGCATCTAAATACGTGGTTAAGTTAAATTCATTAATTAAAAATGGGAGTATTACTTTATTGAGAGAAAGTAAGAATTCTATTCATCAGTTAAGAAAATCATGATGTTGAGATTCTTGTGAACACTAGGCTAGCATAAATGTAAAAGTGTCGCATATTAAGTCGGAATTTCTTAGTGTGGGAAAAAAGGATGAATTTGTTATCATTGAAATAACAAATTCGGACCTCTTAAGATTAATACAAGATAGTCAGATGTGCTTCCCATGTCAATGACGTTGTCATTATTCCCTATGCTATGATTTAGGACACTATGATAACAAACTTCCACAATAAGTATCTCAAAGAGCTGGATATACAGCCATATTAAATAATACAATCAATCTCTGGTTATAAAGAATACCTTAAAGTCTATATCACCTGAAAGTAGACAAGGATATGATATGGTAGAATTAAAGTAAAAATATCTAAACTAATAGTCAATTCCTCTGAAAAGTGCTCTAAGCATTTCCAGTATAGACCAAAAGGTAAATAAAACCCAATAAACTTTTTTCAGTAAAGAAATTGGTACACGAAAATGAATCTAAATCCAACAAAATAATTAGCCATGTATAAGCCTAATGTAAGAAATGGCTATCAAAGAGTTAAAATCTTAATTATACAAACATCTATGATGCTATCTCAATAAAATAGATTTACAGATCTCAATAACTTGCTGTCATGCTTACATGTAAAAGGTTTTGAGTAAGATTGTTTATTTAATAGCTGCTTGGACATGATGACTTTTTCTTCTTACATTTCTTCCTTATATAGTTTTAGTTTCAGAAATGCACCAATAGAAAGTTAAGTGATATCAGTTTTGATATTTGATATATCAGAACCAATAATATAGAAATAAAGAATCATTGTAGTTATGAAGAGTCACTTCATGACACTTGCCAAGGTTGAAGGAAAATATTATAAAGATAACATCTATGATGCTATCTCAATAAAATAGATTTACAGATCTCAATAACTTGCCAAGGTTGAAGGAAAATATTATAAAGATATGGAATAAAATCCTTATAGAACAATGTAGATTTTGTATATATAATATTAAAAATAAAAGTGAGGCTTAGTAAAAATCGAAAGATAAACAAAAAGACTACTAAAAATTGATCCAATTTTTGTTGCCAATAAGTGTGTAAAAAATTTCTATGATGATATAAAAAAATCATCATCATAGAAATTTTTATGACGGTAGGGCACCATACGTAAAATTTACAAGATGTAATTTTTTATTATTTCTGCCCATTAGATACAGAGCAATGAAACAAACGAAAACGTTGTAGAAACTATCAAGCTGCTGAAGAGATAAAATACGGTCGTTGATAAAGTAAAGCTTTTGTAATCCTTAGAAATGATGAAGCCTGTAAAATGGCTTTTGTAAGAGCATCACATTTCCCTGAGAAAATTAAGGCTCTTTGAGACGAGATTGCTTCAGAAATGGGGGGGTATGTATGATGCAACAATGATCAAGAATAAATATAATAATATTCTTCAAATATACAGAATAATTTTAGGCGAATCAAAAACATCAGGTGCAGGAACTGTAAAATGGAAACATTGAGGCCTTTTACAAAGTTTAATGAGAAACAATATAATAATAAGGCCGAAACAAATTGTCTGTAGTCCATATTGATGATGAAATTATTTGTTTCAGCTCTAATCAAATAGCATCTCCTATTACAAAGAAGATGAATCTAACGGTAAAAAGTCTCTAAAGGAATTTAAATATCTCGTCTATGAAAGTATTTTAGGTAAAAACGAGGCCAGACGACCAAATTCTAGGTAGAAGATTTAAGAATTTAAAACAAGATTCCATAGTGGACAATAAAAATAAAAAGAGGAATAGACTACAAACTAAAACTTAATTTAAAACAGCTAAAAAAACAATAAAAGCTAATGCACATCCTTTAATATATTATATACAACTTTATCTACTATGAATAGCTTTATATTATTTTTCTCCGCCTTTAACGATTGATTGGAACGGTAAAACGTTTAAATTTTGATTTAAAAAATCCAAATACAATTTCAACAATTACTCGTTAAATTCCTATATTCTTGTTTAAAACTCTATCAGATTGTGTATTCTCCAATCTAATCGATGTTTTTGTATTATCAAAATAACTATAAGCGTTGTCTGCTATAAGATGAAATGATCTTAGTCTCTCTACATATTTTCTCAAACTTGATGTTTTGCATACTCTACTATAATGTGAAGATCCAAATTCAAAGGTTATATACCTGAACTTCATTTTATGATCTACTGCCACAGTCAATTAATTACATAATCACTTTTTCTGTTGAAATAAGAAGATAGGTTATGCACAGGTGTCTGGATTTTGAAGTGTGTTTCATCTAAGGCCAGAACTATTTTTTCTAGCATTCCTAAAGAATTAACCCCCTTAGAAATAGTACTAAATTTATTCAGTCTGGTAGTTTTATATACTTAGGAAACAGCTTATAAATCTCTTCCCCTTTTTTATTTAAGATTCGCAGCAGGTTGTATGCATAATCCCTGTCATCTCTCAAAGTTTTCTTAATATTTACATGAGATATGTATAGTAACAACAATAACATTTCTTTATATTCTCTACTGATGAATTATCTGAAAATAATTCATCATAAAATTTTCAAATGTTTTTTTACCCATTTTAATATATCTTTGACCTGAATGTTAGACATATCATAAACGGATTTAAACCAATCAGTAGAGTATCTATAACCACAATCATCTTCTGAGCTGGAACCAAGAAGTAAAAAAGAATGACTCTTCTCTATTATCCAGGCTAACGTATTTTTATTTGGTAGGCTAGAAAATTGAGAAAAGCAAAAAAAGGTTTTTTCTACGCTACAAACACGAGATATTAATTTGCTTAGAAACTGGCATGAAAGAATTAGTAAATGCATAAATACTACCTTGCAAACGAGAATGTAAAATCTGGCGAGGATACTACTTTAAAAATCTACAAGAAAAACAGCAAAGAACGTCTTGTATATGGTGTCAATTGAATAAAAATGTTTTAAAAGAGAACAGACTTCCACTTGAAGAATATTTTTTCTACTTTTTCTAATTTATACCAGAGCAAGTTACAATCAAATCAAACTGTACACTTTGGTCTGCAATAGTATTATTGCCTCAGCCAAAGATGTTTTAAAAGATATTCATTCTGACATGAACAGTGGACAGTTACTTAAAGGCGCCCAGGGGTAGAGGTAGAGGTAGACGAGTCCATTCTTTGCAGATGAGGTATAATTAGAAATCCACGTGGTATAGACGATGAGATAAAGGATAATAATGTTTGGATATTGTGTATCATTGATAATCAGGACAAAAGTAAATTTTATGTAGTCAAAGTTGAAGACAGAAAAGTTGAAACAATAACAAGAGCTTTAGAAGGTATAATAGGTGTTTGATCTATTCTTGCAAGTGATGGGTATCCCAGCTATCCAGCGTAGCATCTAATTTAGGACTAACCCACAAAGGCGTTAATCATTCAGAAGGCTTTACTTCTGAAGATGGTGTTCATACCAATAATATAGAGGCTCTGTGGTCATGTATGAAGTCAGAAATTGGCCATCGACATAGTGTTAAGAGAGAAGATATTGATATTGGCTAGAAAAATTAATGTTTCAAAAAAATTATTGATGAAAAGATAGTGCAATTCGTAAAAAACGTCTTTTATATGATTTTTAAAAAAACACGTTCAAAATTCGGATTTTTTTTACAAAGGGACCCCTTGGTAGCCCGGACAACAGAGAAGTATCAAAAGAATTTCATTATCGCTCATATTTGGGTGAATTTTTTATCACCATAGAAAATTTTAATCAGAAATATCATATATTTTACCGTATTAAAAAATACATGATGATACAAACAAAGTTATTGTCAAAGTATTTATTAGATTGGTCTTCATCATCCCTCTTGGGGTTCCCTCATATTTATGTTTTTCATCCGTGATAGATTAACTGATGGAAGAATCAGTAATGATCAAACATAAGAATGAAATGTTTGACAGTTGTCATCATAGAAATTTCGTTAAACACCCAATATTAGTATAATTAAACCGATGTTTATACAATTAGAGCTTAGAACAAAATAAATAAATGTTTTATTGAAGCTACAAATAAGTGGCATTAATTCGTTGTTGAACAAAGCGTGCCCTCTTCAGCAGTCGTCTTCTCTACAACCAGCCTTCGTGCGATCTCATCAGCCTCCCTTACTGCCGAACCTCCTTCTTGGTGTCCCTGCCTGTGTTCAAAAGATATACTCTCTAAAGTCTTCTTTAGGACCCTCGACTGAATGTACGTCTCTGTACTAGTTGAAAGGTTGAGTCTCCTTACATGTTTTCTGTGATAGGCCGTCACACACCCATCGCATGCCATAAAAACGGTATTATCCTGACCTTACATTTGTACATTAACCCTACTTCGTTTGCAAGAAGGTTATACATACTTCCTAGTTTTTTCAATCTCCACCGTCTGCAGGTTGTCAAGAGAGGTGAATCTGGTTTCAATAATAGAGATTTCTTTCTTTACTTTATCGTACACGAATATGTCCGGCTTGTTAAATTGTATTTTAACATCCGTTTTTATTCTTATTTCAACCTTGTCGTTACTGACAATTTCTTGGACGGAGTGGTTTCTGATCTTCTTACTACTCTTCAGGTTGTAGGTCAGCCAGAGCTGCAGGGTAATACATCTAACTACCACATTGTGCCGACTTGTGTAATCGAATGATAACATTCGATCGCATTTTGTGGCAATATGGTCAACCGTTCTCCTGTTTTCCTTACAGTGGGGGCAGTTAACGTTCTCCTCGAGGAACATGTTTCTATCTTGTAGGTAGCAAAGCACTACACCTTCCCGTGCTCTGTTATTACCTTTTGTAAGCCAGAGTATAGAATCTTTCAGTGAGAAGGTAGGAGTA
>SBJO01000123.1:0-16939 GCA_015832245.1 Nosema granulosis
AAGAATGAAAATGGACATCCTCTTAAACAGTTATTAAAATATGAACTTTAGTTTTTATTTTTTTTTGTTTCAATTTCTAAAAAAAGGGGTTAAATTTTTTAATTTTTTATTTATACGGCTAAACAGGCCCAAAGGGCCTCTTTAGCCCACAGATACAATTGATCCTGCGAAGGTTGAAACAAAACACGAACTCTTAATAATTCTTTTGAGATTTCTTTATGGAAAGAAAAGTTTTATGTTGGAAATTGATGAAATTTTAAGAGAAATTACTAATACAGAGAAAGAGACAATATTCAAACTCCTTGGAGTGTGCAAGTCCTGTAACGATGAATCTACTGAGATAAAAGATATATTCAACATAGTGATTTCTACCAACAGAGGAAGTTTTTCAAGTGCTTTTTATACTATGATTGGATGGCTTGTAAAAGATCATTCAAAGACAAAAAGATTCCCCGAAGAGATCGTTCATATTTTTTTCCTACATTTTGGCAAAAATATAGAAAAATACGCAAGAATATTTATTTCTGAAAAACTACTGCAAGTCAATCCGATAGATTCTTTAAAGAGAATATTGTTCGGATCAGATTATCTATATGAAGTTATTGAGAAATCTAAAATGTTTTTTTTAGAATCTTTTGAGGAATTTATTTCGCTTTTAGAAGTGAATAAAAAGAAGAGGCCTAGTATTCATTTTAAAAAAAAATTTACAAATATTTCAAATGAGAAAATCCGAGAAGCAATGATTAAAACAGCCAAGAAAACAATGATAACAAATACGCCTATACCTTTTTATGTCATAAATAATTATGTGAACTTCGAAAAAACAAGAAGGATTATTGAAAAAAAATAATAAAACAATATTTATTTTATGTATATGTTTTGAAGTTCGTTCTTCTATTAATAAGTTAGTTTTTTGAAAGTAAATATTTATTAGTTCATTGTTGTGTACACATAATTACACACACTATGCAAAAAACCTGAAATGATTTATCATTTGTAGTTTTTATATTAGCTTCTAATTTTTTATTTATACTTAAAATATGATTTTAAAACATCTAAACGAAAAAATAATAAAAATATAATTTTGATGTATCTCATGATCTCTGTTTATGCATGTTTCTCATAGAACACAGTGCCAAAAAAAATTTAAGAAAATTTCACTTCAAATTGCATTTTTACTTATAAATTAAAACCAAAAAAATCTCAAATAGTCTTGTTATTTGATCTCAAACATTTTTATAGTAAGATAGCAGAAAAACACAATGTATCTAAGACAACTGTGTTTAATGCTTTCAAAAAACAAATCTATTTTCAAGATTAAGAGGTCAGGAAAAAATCACATTCTGAAGAGAAAAACTGATATAAATCCAAAATTACCTGCTTTTAAAATCAAAAATTTGCCCAAGAAATAAAATAAATGTAGCCACACAAACTATGCGTAATATTCTACGTTTAAAAGGGTTTAATGCTCTTGTTGCAAGGAAAATACTCTTTTCGTAAAGAATATTGCCTCTAGATTAAGTATAGCTTTAGTTAGGTTAATTGGTGTAAGCAGAACTGGAATAAAGTAATATTTTCTTAATCTTTATATTTCGGATAAAAAAGTTTTAATGTAAAGAAAACCCTTTTAACTCTTGAAGATAAGCATTGATTAAAAACAGTTAAGCATGGGATGTCAGTTTATAATATTGGGATGTTTCTCATCTAAAGAAATAGGCAATCTTGAATTCATCGAAGAAAATATGAATTCAATTTATTATCGTAAGATAATAACAAAAAACCTAAACTCCTCTGCTTTAAAATTGTGACTTATAGAGAGCTTTATTTTCTAATAAGACAATATCCTAAGCATAATTCGACAATAATGACCGAATTTTTTCTGATTTTAAGGAAGTAAATATACTAGACTGTCCCTCACAAGGTCCTGATTAAATCCCATTGAACATCTTTGGTGTTATCTTAAAAGAAAAGTCAATTAATGAACTCCACAGCTTGAAAAGGTTGAAGGAAAATATCCTGAAAGTATGGATCGAAATACCTGTTGAACTATGTGAATCTTTAGTGTATATTATGCCGAATATATGCGAGGTTTTTTTAATATCAAAGGGAAAACAAATTATTATAAAAATCGTTCTGTTTTTTATTTTGCACAGTTTAGAATTAAATCTGTTTTTAGTAATTAGACATAGATTAGTAGAATATAAAAATAAATAGAAGAGTGAAAGACTTTTAATGCTATTCTTGTATTTACCCTTTGTGTATTCATTTCCTATTAACATATTTGTTCTTTATGGTTATAGCATATTTTTATATTATAACCCGTTTTTAAAAATATATATATTAACACTAAAAATTAGATTATCAAAGAAGAAAATATTTGAAATTTAAAATGAGGAGGAAGGCATGAGTCTTCTGACAATATAGGATATAATATCAAGGAAGTTCTGAAGAAACGCCTTTAAACACATGTTTCAGGGAGAAACTTGCACGAGACAACTGGTGGTGTTTGGACTTATATACAATTCTAGATGTTGTACATGCGGTAATATAATTCACTTGTAAGCTCAAAAAATATCGATGGATATATATGATCTTGTATTACGCAGGATCATTGGAAAGAGGTTTCTTTTAGATCCGATTCTTTTTTTGATGATATGAGAACCCCCTTTGAAGACATAATTGTATTTTGGGCCAAGGAAGATTCTCAAACATCTTTTTAATCTTACTTAAGCTTAAATAAGAACACAATATCTCTATGGTGTCTAAATTGTAGAATAGTTTCCCAAGATGCTCTTGCAGATGATTCAAACTCATTAATAGGCGGATTCAAACCAGATGGCTCTCTAAAAACCATAGAAATCGACGAATCCCATTTTTTAAGAGAAAAAACAATGTTGAAATAATTTCGTTGCCGCAATGGGTATTTGGAATGATAGAGCGAAGAAGTAGAAGGTGTCTTCTCTTTCCCGTACCCGATAAAACCTCTGATACATTATTAAACATAATAGCTAATCATGTTAAACCCGGCACAATAATTATCAGTGATAAACGGAGAGCATATATTGCCCTAAGAGATGATCCAAATTATACGCATTTATTATTAACCATAGTCTTAATATCGTTTCTCCATATGATCCGATGATTCACACTGAAATCCTGTGGCTACACGTTAAGCGTAAATTTAGAATTAAATATGGTGCTATAAGAGATATGCTTGATGATTACTTATGTGAAACATGTATAAAAACTTACATTTTAATAAACTTATAAGATTCAATCACTTGCCAATTTCTCTTTCTGTTCCTCAAAATTAAACGGTTTTATGATGGTTTTTATTAAAGTACAGTAGTGGTTTAAATTTCGACCTGTTTCAAAAAAGCAGTCAGAAATTTCGATTTGTTAAAAATTTCGACCACGTTACAATATAGGGCTTTTTAATCAAAATTTTTTGTTTATTTCAAAATAATATTTAAGTTTGTTTTTATTTTCTTCTATGTATTCAGAAATAATTTATCGTGCAAGGTCAAACTTTCTTTTAGATTTTTTGAATCATAAGATTTTAATATTCTGATAGTCCTTCTGAGAGAAGCTAGAACATCACTACAATTTGAATTATTTTTTCTTCAAAATCAAAACTTAATACATTTTCGATAGTTTCAACACTGCTTTTCAATATCTAACATTTCGACGTTTATTATACTATTTTCTATTTAGAAATTTTTAGTCCTTTCCCAGCAATTTAAAACGGTATTCTCTGTAATATCCCCATAGCACATTATACCCAGTTTACTACATTCTAAATATTACCTTTTTTTTAGATTTCTGAGTGATCCATATCATTCACCACAGCATTGTAGACTTGATCCTTGTTCAATAGTGTTCTGAACTTCGATTTAATTGAGTGGATGATTCTAGCATCTAGTGGTTGCAACAATGATGTGCAATTGGGAGGAAGAAACATTAGAGTTTTGTTCGTTTTATTGTGAACTTTATGGTCGCTTAGTAGTCTAGAATTATAAGGATGATTCTATTTTCAGTGATAAGATCATCATTAAGAGTGTATAAATATTCATTAAACATCTCAGCTGTTAGCTAAAATGAATTATTTGCTCTATAAAAATTCCACCGGTCTGCAAATCGATATTCTTAAAAGCTCTTTGGGTTGAAATTATTTATTAATAAAGGACTCAGTTTCTCATTCACAACTTCAAAGCAATCCTTGTTTTGTCTCGTTTGATGTTTTTATTATCTCTTTCTTATCAACAATATACGACTTGTTAGAACCTGTTTTTATATATAAAGATGCTTCATAAATGTTAAAAATGTCTTTTTTATCATATTTTCAGCATCTTCGATAGGTTTGCTTTGAAATTATCTATCTGTGATGTATCTGCACTAGGGACTTGTCGTGTAATGGATACATGGCTAAAAGAATGCCTTTTTAAACGTTTTAACAAAATATAGAGATGGTTTATAATTTCCTTCATTCTTCTTTTTTAAAAAATCTTCAGCCAGGTTTTGAATCGTCCCTTTTGAAGATATATTCTTATTTCTTAATAAAAGTATTCTTTGCAATATATAAGCGTCTATATTCTCATTTCTAGCATTTACAGACGATAAATTTGTCTTCTTGGCCAGCAGTTCTACGTCATCTTCAAGATGTACAAGTTAATGCAAATTTGCAATGATAGATCTTGCTAAAGACAAAGAAATGTTGTATTCCTTCATTACTTTGCATCTCTTGAAAGACTTTCCTGCAATTTTTTTATAAAGTTATTCTTTTATTTTCCTCCATTTAAAACGGTCGAAATTTTTTTGCATTCATTATGTTTACGGACAATATTTATGTTTTTTAAAGAGCTATATAAAACAGGTTAGAAATTTCGACCGGCTAGAAATTTTTCTTAATTAAAAATAGAATCCAATAAACAAACAATCGTATTATGAGTCTTAAATGCAAGAAATATGTTTAAAGAGAAGTTATATTATAAGAATAATTTTTTATTTTGTGTAATAAAACACGCTTGCAACTTCGATAAAAAATTTCGACCACGACTGTAATAATATTTTTTATAATCTCATTTTATGGTTAAAATATATATTTTCAAAAACGTGCTATAACTATAAAAACGGTCTACAATTATAAAGAACCACATATTTATATGCCTGGTAACGCAAATTATCTTTGTCGTTCGTTTTTTTTGCATAGTGTATATCTTCAGTTTGATTCCAATTTAGGTTTATTTTTAGGCAAAACTAAAGGAATATTTCATTAATTTTTATTACGATCAATAACTGAACATATATTATGCTCTTAATGAACAACAATGTTTTAAAAGAATCTAAACTTGGTGCATACTATTAACAACGAGGTTAGACATTTAGAGATAGAATTTAATTAAACTTATAATGATCAAAGATAAATTCAACCTTGTATTTAAGCTTCCCTATTATTAAAACTTAATCTAAAGAACAAAAGAAACGTTTAATCTATCCTACTATGTACGTTTTTATTATGCCCAAAGAATATTTGAAAAAAACAGGGAACGTTATACGACCTGTTGACCAATGTTTGATAAATAGATATAAATCTTTTCGAAGTGTCTGATTTGAATTGATAACTACTCAATTTACTATAAAAGACACCATTAAAAACACTTTCTTAGTATAGAATGAACTACTAAAAAAATCGCAACCCAGATGAAAACACTAAATTATATTAAATTGAAAAAGATTATGAAATATACTGGACTGTCTATTGATATCTTAATTTTAAACACGGTTTATTTCATGACAGTCGATTTATTATTAGAAATTCGAACATCAAAAAATATGTAGCAGGTTTAAAATCTTACCAAAAGAAGATCATGTGTATGGTTGCCAATTCTTAAATACCATTATGATAAAAACCTATCGAAGCTGATATTGAGTATAATAGAATCTATAAAAACACCAAGTTATAGTATGTGTTAATTAAATGCAGGATCTAAAAAAAATACAAAATAAGCAAGAGTGTAACATTCTTAACATACTAAGAGATCTTCAATTGATGAATTTAAAGATTTAAGATATTTTTCTCTTGTTTTCAAAGTTTAAAAACCTAGAATTTTGTAGCAAAATAAAAATAAAGTTTGAAAAATCTGTTACACGAAGCTAATCTCGCGTTGATAGAAGAGAATTTGGGTGATACAATTGATTATTTTGATCATAGATTATCCTGTATTTAGCTTCTGGTTATAGTCTTCTGCAATATTTATCTTGCAGAAGATCAAAAACAATATTACTATTGATTGTAAAAACTGATCTTGATTAGAGAGAGAAAACTAAGTAACAAAGAGTGAAGCTATAGACTCTAGGAGTAGTATATAACTAGGGGATAATTTTGAGTATCACTATTTGTAAATGACAGTCTCAATGGCAGGGTGAATTGTCGTCTGAAATCATTCCTTAGACCTTTTATTTTTTGATTTTAATGTTATCAACCTCACCATCTTTTGTTTTCATTTAAAGATGTGGCTGCCTTTTATTTTATGAATATTTTTTATCTCTTGCCCATGGAAAAGCAGAAATTTGGAATTAACGCAAAAAAAGAAGAAAATTTTTCAGAGTGGTATCAACAGGTAATTGTCAAAGGAGAGCTTTTAGATTATTATGATATCAAGGGATGTTATATTATGAGACCATCTGGACAATTTATTTGGAAGGTAATTAAAGAATGGTTTGACAAAGAAATTTCAAAGTTGGGTGTTCAGGAATGCTACTTTCCAATGTTAATACCAAAAAAGGCTCTAGAGAAAGAGAAAACACATATTGATGATTTCAGTCCGGAGGTTGCTTGGATCACGCAGTGTGGAGGTGAAACTTTACAGGAACCTGTTGCAATAAGACCAACCTCCGAGACAATCATGTACCCATCCTTCAGTAAATGGATTCAGAGCCACAGAGACCTGCCTTTGAAGCTGAATCAGTGGTGCAGTGTCCTCAGATGGGAACTACGTGGAACCATGCCTTTTATTCGAGGGAAAGAATTTTTGTGGCAAGAGGGTCACACGGCCCATCTTAATAGAGAAGATGCAGATAAAGAAGTGATGGATATTCTTGAACTTTATTACCGTGTGTTTAAAGATCTCTTGGCTGTGCCTGTTATAAAAGGAATGAAATCAGAAAATGAAAGATTTGCGGGTGCTGATTACACCACGTCTTTAGAAGCTTTTATTCCAGACAGTGGTAGAGGTGTCCAGGCTGCAACTTCACACTCCTTAGGAACTAATTTCTCAAAGATTTTTGATATCAAAATTTTTAATGAAAAAGCTGACGATAAAAAGACTGTTGATAAAAAAATCAGTGAACTAAAAGTGCTTGATGGGGGTAAAATGAATACATCTTATGTACAAACTGAGGAAGATAGCAATCATACATTTGTATTCCAAAATTCTTGGGGAATAACAACACGTTCGATAGGTATTGCTGTCATGATACATTCTGATAATAAAGGGCTTGTGCTGCCCCCAAAAGTAGCAAACATTCAAATTGTTATCGTTCCATGTGGAATATCTGCCAAAACATCCCCTGAAGATAGAAAAATGGTTATGGATACTTGTGAGTCAATAAACAAGGTGTTGGTTGATAATAATATCAGATCACACTTTGATACTCGAGATAATGTGTCAGCTGGCTATAAATTTAACCATTGGGAAATTCGTGGAATACCTCTTAGACTAGAAATAGGACCCAGAGATATTAAGAATAATGAAGTATGTGTTTATATAAGATTTAGTGGGGAGAAAAAAACATTGAAGATCCACAAAATTGCCTCTGAAAGCAAATATTTAATTAACTGTGTTCACGAAGAAATGTATTCTAAAGCTAAAAAAAGATTACAAGAAGGAATAAAACACGTTGAAACATTCGAAGAATTTTTAAAGGAGCTTGATAACAAGAAAATTATAATGGCTCCTTGGTGTCAAAACAATGAATGTGAAGAAAATATTAAGAAAAACAGTACAAAACACGATGAAAACAACAAGGTTATTTCAACTGGTGCTAAATCTTTGTGTATCCCATTTGAAGCAGAGATTATTGAAAAACAACAAAAATGCGTCTGTTGTGGAGAAAAGGCTGTTAAAAAAACTTTGTTTGGACGTAGTTATTAATAATTAAAAGGTTTTGCTATGCACTTTAGATATAATAGAATATAACTTTTTGATTTAAATATTTTTGCTTATAGTTATCTTTTTTATATGATGAATATTTTAAAATTAATTTTTGAATATTAAAATATAGGACTAGTCTTTTTATTCTACTCATGATCATGTACTTACAGTATCAAGCTTCATTGAAATTTAAGATAACCTTGTACACACAAATTTGTTCATTTTAATTTTTCACTAAATTCACAAAGATGGCGTTTTTAAAACTCTTTGAACCAACTCTGTCGTAGTCTTCTAAAACCAATATCTCCATCAGAATGTAATATTACTCCTGATCCCTCCATCACTTCATCTATCACTCTAAAAGCTTAAATACACGCGATGAATCCCCTTGGATGCAGGATAATAATAATAAACACTTTGATAAACTCTTTTAGATTTCCAAAAGACGTTAGAACCTTAAATATTCTTGTTACATAAACACCCTGATTAGTACTACACCATTTTAAAGAAACAACATCATATAAGAATACTTTTCATTTGAACAGAAAAAATAACTCGCTATTACCTAATATGTACACAAATTAAAAACAGACACTCTTTAAATGTCCACTTTTTGAGAAATGCTACTGTTACGCCACTTGCATTTTTATAGACGACTACTTTTATTTTTATAGCCGACTACTTTTATTTTTATAGCCGTTTCTTGCATCAAAAAATTTAAATAATTTATTTTAAAAAAAATCATTGTTGACAAAAGCTATGGTGATCCATGTAGTATATGTTAAAAACCCTCTCACAATAAATGCTTCTGATATCAAAAAATCTTCAATAGTATATAAAAGCATGTAATAAGTAGGCATCGGACTAAATAGTGGAAAAAGGTGCGTTGAGGGGTAAATATAAGAAGAAATTGAGGTAAATTTTAAAAGGAGGTTGATAGAGTATTATAAAACGCATTGGTGTACGATAAAAAACAATATAGAATTATGTTGCGATCGTTTACGGTATACTTTTATAGGGACTGGTTTTATTTTTCAACACCCTCTTTCATTTGAGCCCTAACTATCAGTACATTTACCAATTTGAATAAAACGCGTTTTTTAAGCAGAAAGAAGTCTTTAATAGAATTTACCTGAGGAAGTATGGAGGCAGAAATCTAACCATATACACTCTACTGTGTAGGACTTGAAGAACATCCGATGTTATATGAATAGATGAAATTATCCATAACAATACATTTGTGGTCGTTTAGGTCTGCGACAGTGAGCATTGTATTGATGAAATCAATACAATCTATGCCTTGAAACTCCCTCTACTTTGATCTTATAAGATACTATACCTAGAAGTTGATAGTGCAAAGAAGAGAAGTATTTATGCCTTTATAATTTGGTACATTAATTAAACACCTTTTACTTCTTTGTGATAATCAAATTTTTGACTCAAATGAAGATTTAATCCGGTTCATTAAATAAAAATAAAATTTTTGTCTAAGAAATTGTTCATGAAGCTTGCGTATTGGTTTCTAACAATTTTATTTTGATTGCTGTTCCTATTTATAGGAACAAAGTAGTTTTTTGCGTTTATATACTCTATCGATTTGATTATTCTAGATATCGTAGAACAAATACAGACTCCCCTTGTGTTGCCCCTATTTTTCAGAAAGAATGCGCAGTGCCAAACAAGGGTTTAAAGAGATTTTAGTTGCTATAATATTGCATATATATGTATGAGGGGGTTTCCTCGTTTTTCTTATCCGAAGATGTCCAAACCTCGAAAATCTATGAATTATCCAGAAACATACCTTTTATACACTTGTCATAGTAGACTAGGAGCAATTCAGCTATTTCTTTAAAACTGCTGCCTAACCTAAGAAGTGAAAGAAAGTTTTCTATCAGAGTTTTTGTAATGAGATTTCTTGTACTAAGAAGGATACTAGTAGAATCATTTACAGTTTCTAGGTGGCTTGTATTGTTTCTGATCCTTCCAGAAAAAATCCTTTAAAAACAAAAAAATTAAATAGAGTTATCGTTTCTGTATTATTATGACATATCATTGTAGATTCATGGTGTCATCTATAAAAATACAAGTTTTCATTTATAAAAATACAAGATGTCATCTATAAAAATGAAAAGTATTTTTTACTTTGTGCTTGCATTTTAAAAAATATTCTCAAAGAAAACTAGGTTAGAGATTATATCATAAGATAATGTAATGTCAGTTTTTTATGCATCTGAGGGGTGCTAGAGGAGAGTACTATTATACATGGTATATTAATAGTATGTAAAATTAAATAAATTATTTTTAGAGTTGTGTTATTAAAAACTTCTAAAAAGGTAAAAAATTATATATTTTAAACAATTTTTATAAAAAAGAATCCCAAATGATCATTATACTTTTTATTAGACTTTTTCATTTTGGAGAAAACGAAAAGCCCAATTTTATGATAACAAGTGAAGATAACATCATATGCATGTATAAAGAGAATAAAAAATCCACGCTAGAAGAATCAATTGCTTCACTCCAACAGGATTTATCTTTTACAGAGAATATAAACATGTCAATTAATGCCCAATCAAATAACTTTATTTTTAAAAACACCGATTGTGCAATTTTAGATGAGTTTCTCGTATCAATCATAGAAAATGAAGAAGAGAAATCTAAGGATATTTCTGTGCCATATGCAACCTTAGAGGAGATGATAGAGATATATAGCTTGGAAACAAGTAATATAAATGAAGACTTTGGTGATTTAAGAGTTTTAGAAAATAATATAGGCATCAATGATTCAGAATTCTGTGATATTGATTTTAATATTTTAGATTCAGAAAACGATACAGCATGTGTTTTTAATAATTTAGATATATTAGTCTATAATCATATTAAGAATATTGAATTAGAAAGATATACAAAAAAAAACTTTAGACGAAGCCTTAAGGATGTAATTTGCATCATGGATGCCACTGCCAATATATTTAACAACATAATATTCCACTTCGACATATTTACTAAACAATGCACAATCAATAGAGATAGCAAAACAAATTTAAAAACAAATATGGAACAATATAAATCCAATTTATTAATTTTTAAAAGTATAAATGATGACAACATTATGATTGTGTTAACTAAAAGAATTAGTGCAATCAGCAAATCCATTGATAGCGATTTAGCAGTTTTACATTATAATATTACATACAATAAATATGAGGCCGATTGGTTTATCAGAATATTATCACTGAAATCTAAAAAACTAAACTCTGCTAGATTTGAAGATGTTTTGAATCTTTTAATTTTAGAATTGAAGACTGCTGATAAAGATTTGATAGAGATAAACGGTATTTTAATATCAATTTTTTTAGATTCCGACCTATCAAACCTAAAAATCTTTAGATTTTGCACAAAACAAAGGAAGAAGAATCTAATGATTCGTCTTATTTATTTATTAAGACTTGTCAACATAAAATTCACCAAAAAACATAATCTAAAATTGGAACGTGTATTCACTAATCGAGAAAACCTTTACATACCACATTTGTCAAAAAAATAATTCCCTGAAAAAGAAAATGAAAATTACTCTTTCTGAAACTAGAAAGTTCTTGAAGGAATCAAACTACAAAAATGGAAAGATAAGTTCTGGAAATATATTGTTTTTTGTTGCACTTCTAAGCTTGGAAGATTCACAAGACTTCATAAAATATTTAAAAAAAATAAATGGAAACAATGAATTAATTGCACAAGAAATAGATATTTCCTTTAAGATAGAACAGACTGTTTCTTATATATTAGGTGAATGTATGGGAGTAATAAATGGCATCTACAAAACTATTGTAGAAAAAACAGTTTTTATAACACACCAAGATGACTAAATTTCTTTAAGATTACCAATATACCCACTAGATTCAATGTGAATAAACAATATTTATCTTTAAACAAGTTCCCTCAACATAGTTGTCGTAAATAAATGTTGACTGTTTGTAATAAAGAGTGTTTATTAGATGTGGCTAGCATGGGGTCAAGTTTCTGATGCTATTTATATATTTAAGACTGATAAGTTAACTGAGGAGGGATCAACATCAAGATATATTTGACACGCTTAATTGATGATATTTTTGACGGCGCGTCTACGACAATAGTGATACATATATTTGTGTGAAAATCTTATGAGTAGGGCGGTATAATTTCGGGCACTCATTTTTTGAAAACTGGGTGGTTTCCCCATTAAAAACCAAAAATATATAATGCTATAGCACACTTACAAAGAAAACAAAGCATTCAAGATATTTATAAAAAATTTGAACTTTCTAAAAATTCGAACATTTTTTAAAAATAAATTTAAATGCATTATTTATTATAACTCCTTATTCTTTTATTAATATGATTTTTATGAAGAAACAAACCAATTTATCTTCCAAATATTTTTCAAGACACTCTGAAATAATCTTGTCTTGAATGTCAAGGACCTCCTTTAGGTATTTTAAGTCTGAAGCTTGAAGGAGATAAATAGTTTTTTAATAGAGAATTTAACACTTCATGCGATCCAGGGAGACTTGTCTGCTCTATTTCAAGACTTACTACCTCATCGAAAGACCTTAAACTTGTATTTGATTCCTCATCGTCTAGATTTTCCAATGAATACCTTTTTTATTTGGTATCCTCTACTACATCGTCTGTAATTTTTGTGATTTCAATAGGTTGGGTTTTCTCCAACAGTTCATAATTAGTTCTGTCGTAGTCAGCTGACAGCTGCTACGTGATATTTAATACTGATGGATTGATGACAGCTGATATCAATTTGGCGTGAATATTTCCCACGCAAAACTATATAAGAAACCTCTCCATCGGAGGGGTGGATTCCTCAATAAACTCTTTACCTTTATATATGACAATTTCATTTGAAATTGAATCAAAAGACTTCTCAATCTAATTAAAAACGTTTACCAAATCTACTTTCTTTAAAACATCTCTCTCTGTGAAATATCAGAATTCAGTGCATTGTACACCTGAAAGTTGTTCATGTGAGCTTTAATCTTTGTTTTGAAATTGATTTTAATTTTAAGATCGAGCGACTGATCAAAGAAGTACAATTTGGTGGAAAAAAACAATAATTCTATGTTGGATCTGTAACGGATCTTATGCCCACAAAAATTGTCAAGAAATAAAAGATCCTTTCTATTTTCTAAAATCAGACGGTTATTCATACTCTCTATATATTCTCAAACAACTGAATGTTTAACCAAGCCGATTCATTTACTTTATAGACCACATTAAAAGATGCTAAATCTACTTTTTTAATGGTCTGGTGTTTTTTTAATAATCAATGGTTTAAGCTTCTTGCCCAGTGTGTTGACCACAACATCAACGTAAATCTAGTCTTATCAAGCTTTATATTCTTAGTATCAATTTTATTTATCGATTACATAAGACTTATTAAAAAAGCCTTTATGTATAAATGAGTTTCGCAATATTAAAAATGTTTCCTGATTCGTAATTTTTCATTTTTTTGATAATTGCTCTTTAAAAGTAACTATTAAAGAACTGTATGCGCTGGCAGAATTACCATGTAAAGAAATATAACCTAGATTGTGACGTTTAAGAAAACAATTTATAAAATATAGTGTTGCTTTTTCCCCAAAGGCCAAGTATAACATTTCTAGTAACACATATTTTCTTGTTTCTCAAAGATTTTATTTTATCTAGAATAAAATCCTCTATTTCAGAATATTTATCTTCGGTCTTAGACAGTTTCTTCCTGTTATTTAATGTTTCGGCACACAATTTAAATTAGAAAGCCTCTTTAAATTCTTCAATATCGAGCCTACAACTGATTTTGTGAAATTATACTTACTCAGTATATCTTTTCTTGAATATATCTTTTCAAGTATTTCCTTAGCAATTTCTTTTTTTGCTCATTTTGGTCTCTCAAAAATCAAAAATAAATTTTTTGTCGAGATCGGGGCTCGTGCCCTGTTTACTTGTCACATTTAAATCGTTTTGTTGAAACACTTTTAAAAATCACCTCCGAACCGATTCAACCCGAAAAGGGTCTTGATAAATTTGAGCACAAACGACTGCTCAAATACGATGAAATGAAGACATCTTAAATTTAAAAGCTTCTTAGCACAATCTTGAAACCAGTGATTAACTCTATAGTAAGATATATGTAGTTTTATAGCAATTAAACAAGTTTTGACTTATTTTTGATAGTTGTTATGTGATTTTTTTCTTCTTTAATTTTTCATAAAATTTTTATCCCCAATGGTCAACCCAATAAACACAGAAGAAAAATATGAGACCATAGTTTCGTGTATAAATGAGAACTTAAGCACAACCGAAAAATCGAAACATGTCGTTTATAGAATAAAGAAAGACAAAGCTTAGTATTCTCATAGATGGGATTCTTTATCTCAAATTTAATGATGGACAACATAAGAGAGTCTTTATTAATGCATAAAAAACTTCAATAAAATTAGAAGTTAAAAAACACCATGACCAAACTCATTATAGACAGAACAGAATCTATGACCGATTCAACGCTTTGTATTTTTTCTATTCCAAGAGAAATTGTCGCTGAATGCAACTTTTGTATACAAACACAGTCTCTTAAAACGAAGGAGAAGATAAAACACATTATGGCAAAAATCAAATGGAAAAGAATAATGATAGATTTGGATGACATGGGAAGTATAGCCAAGACAATGAAAATATCTCCTGGTTTTTGACTATAATAGACGTTTACTCTAAAGTCGCAACTGTATACTGTCTTAAATCAAAGACATCTCAAGAAGTTGCTGCATCCCTAGAATCTCTATTTTACCAATATGCTCCTCCTTCGATATTACAGTGTGATAATGAAAAGGAGTTCAAAAACTCTCTTTTAAAAGATTTATGCAACAGGTTAAAAATCAGAATAATAAATGAAAGACCCAGGCATTCATAAACACAAGGGCAGATCAAGCGTTTCGATCAGACATTGACAAGATACCCATCTAAGCATCTCTTGGCTACAGGAAAAGAGGATATAGTCTGGCATGAACATATAGAAAAGGTTATATACGACTATAACAGTGCTGCTTATTCTGCTACCAAAAATCCCCTTTTGAGCTGTTTCATAATAGAAAAGGGTTTAATACCTTTATTCATGAAGATGTATATGTTGAAGCAAATGTGGATGAAAACTTTATCACTGAAAGTATTTAGGCAAGTTCTTAACCTGTGAAGAACAAATTAATGCAGAAAATACAGATTCAAAAAACGGGTTAACTTAACACCATGAAATTTACTTTACTAGAATGGTCAGAGTAGCAGTTCATAATGCCAAATATGAATTCGAAGTTGGAGACTTGGTCTACTTAAAAAAGGATTTTGACGCCAACACTAAAACTTTCAAGCACAGAAGCTTGATAAATTCTATCATTGCCAGTTCTTTGTTCAAGAAATACTTTCAAATGGTAGAATGAAAATAGTACAAGATGCCGAGATTTTAGCCGTAAGCATGAATATGGTAAAAAATCATCTTCTAATAAAAATAATGTTAATTATTTTTTCTACTATTTCTCAATTTTGCTTTTTTCAAAAAAAATAATTTTAATGAATTAACCCGCGCCCTTCGGTCGTGCGCTGGGCGCGCGACATTTTTTAATTCGGAATTTGAACGTTTTAAACAAAAAATCGATTATGTCCTGGTTCATAAGGTGGTTTTGATATTAATATGAGAATATAACGTTATATTTAAGGTTTTACGCCAATTATTGCTACAAAAATACATGTTTAATATCTTTATAAAACATATAATACCATGTCTTGAAAAAATCGAACTCGACTGTATATACAGTATATTATTGTCGTGTAATAAATATCTTGGTACACTCACATCTTTATTGTAACTATCACTTTTAGGTTTTGATTTGTTACAAACAATCCGTAGTGAAACATTTGTAACAAAGAAAAATTGGTTAACTAAATATGCTTCTTAACAATTCTATTTATTTGTACTTTCTTAAAAACAACCGGCTACCACCACCAGGGTACGGCAATTATAAATTTTATTAAGCGTTAAAATTGAATAACAAGTTTTTATTTCTAAAAAATTAAAAAATAAACTAGTTTTATTTATTTACTAAATAAAGTCAAACAACGTCCTTTTTTGTCTCACTTTTTAACGCCTCCTTTTTTCCACTTTTTTACCGGTGAAACAAATTTTAAGCGTAGATTTGACTTTAAAACTAAAAAAAATTCTCTGACGCAATTGATCATATTTAAATGTCTTGAAAGACGATTAACCTTAGAAAGAAGTAAAGTATTTAAAAACGATTTTATATTACCCAAGATTTATTAAAAATTTGCTTCTTTTTTGGACACTCTTTATTTTTTCAAAATTTCTAAGTGTCAAAAAGAGGAAGACTGACTGCAAATGAATTTTAAAAAGAGTTTTAACTTAAAAAATAATTACTATCACGGTAGTACATATAAAATTAACTTATTCTGATACATTCCTCATATCTACACATTGAAGAAATAATCAAAGAATCATATTTATATACACAGTGTGATAGTTTTCGACCAATAAAATATATTCTGAAGTAAGTGATATAACTAGATTACATAGCAACTAATCATTTTTATAATTAAATTTTTCATTTTATCTATTAAAAAATATATATCCAAACAACCGTTTCATTTTGTGGAATATATAGTTTCTTAGATTTTATTAACTCAATTTTATCTATCAAGAACACTGTTAAAACATATCGTTGTGTATAAGTAGCGATTTTGTTTTTTTTTAAATA
>SBJO01000124.1:0-16841 GCA_015832245.1 Nosema granulosis
TGGGGCTAAAGAAGCTTGGCTCTTTCTTTGTGTAATAATAAATGGAATTGATTATTGATAAAATTTTGTTAGCTAATTTTTATATTTCTTTTTGTTATTAATTTTTATCTTTATTTATTTCTTTTTGTTATTAAATTTGTTTGTTAAATTTTTTATCATTCTTAATTTATTTTTGTTATTAAAGGTGTTTGTTAAATTTTTTATCATTCTTAATTTCTTTTTGTTATTAATTTTTATCATTCTTAATTTCTTTTTGTTATTAAATTTTATCTTTATTTTTGTTTGTTAAATTTTTTATCTTTCTTAATTTGCTCATTTCATTTACAATTGTAGAGTGTCTCTTTTTAAGTGTTTCATACGTTTCAGATGTCTGTGGAATGTTTATTTTTCTTTTGTGCAATTCTTTCTTGACAGCTTCTGTGGCCTTTAAAACATCATCAGTCTCTGCTAACGTTTTATAGAATAAATCTAAGAGCTCCATTGGGGATTAAAAATTCTCAGCACTTTGAACTTGTTTCATAACAATAAGAAATCAACCCCCTCAAAAACAAAGATGATTAAGATTCTTTTTCTGACAACTTGTCTTATTGTTCCAATGGCTTACATGATAAATAGAGTAATAGAGGGGGATATTAAAATCATAGGATATGCTGGGATACTGCTTGCTCTGACTCTGGGTATGATAGGAACAGCTAAAGGCATGATCAGTATTTCTAGCTACGTCTCTGGGGCCTCCCTGGTGACACCAAGAGTAGCCACAAAGTCCATCTTTGGGATTGTAATATGTGAAGCAGGGATGATCTGTACTGTTCTGCACGTGGTCCAGTCCTCGTTGAAGGTTATTTCTATGAAGCAGACCTATCTAAACAACTACTTGATGTTTCTTTCGTGTATTATAGTAGGGTCAAGTATTTATTTCTCCTGTGTCTCTGTAGGAATCATCTGTGGGATTATCACAATGATGGATGCTAAAGACCCACACATTTTCTTTAAAATCATAGTAATGGAAGTGATACCAGCTGGTATTGGAGTCCTTGGGTTTGTTTGTGGTGTGATATTCAGTTCAAAGATTGATAATGAGAATTTTCTAAAATAATAAAAAATAGCAAATAACACAAAATATTTATAGGGTAAGTATAAATTATGTAGCAAATTATATTTTTTCCACAATTTTTTCCACAATTTTTTAACATTTTTTTTCCAACAAATTTTTTAAACATTTTTTTATCTAATTTTTTCAACATTTTTTAAACAATTTTTTTTAACATTTTTTTATCTAATTTTTTCACATTTTTTTATCTAATTTTTTCAACATTTTTTAAACAATTTTTTTTAACATTTTTTTTATCTAATTTTTTAACATTTTTTTTATCTAATTTTTTTAACATTTTTTAACAATTTTTCAACTATTTTCCAACATTTTTTCCAACAATTTTTCCAACAATTTTTTCCAACATTTTTTAATAAAAACATCTTCTCTCCCCTCTAATGATAATAGATATTGATGGTTTAAAAATATATTTTCCTTACAAATACATCTATCCTGAGCAATTAGAATATATAAAAGAGGTTGTAAACTCTTTGGGATCTCCTGGGCACATCCTTATAGAAATGCCTTCTGGGACTGGCAAGACTGTAGCTCTTCTTAGTGCTACTGTTAGCTATCAAATACACATTAAAAAAACAAAGAACAAGAAGATTAAGATAGTTTACTGTTCTCGAACTGTTGGGGAGATCAATAAAGCTCTAGATGAGCTTAAGCAATTGATGAAATATATTCAAAAATACGAAACAGTAGACTTTCTGGGACTCGGCCTGACTTCTAAAAAGATTCTTTGTGTAAATGAAAATGTGGTAGGTTCAAGAAATGTAGATCTGAACTGTAAGAGACTAATTGATAATGAGGATTGTGATTTCTACGAAAATTTAAAACAAGATTTGAATATTCCATACGGTGTTTACAATGTAAATGATCTTGTCGAACTGGGAAAGAGCAATAAAATCTGTCCATACTATTTTGTAAGAAAGGGGATTGTGGACTGTGATTGTATCATATACACGTACAACTATCTCATAGACCCGAGAATATATGGGATAGTATCCAAAGGCCTGGGTCCAGATTGTATTGTTATCTTTGATGAAGCTCACAACATTGACAGTCATTGCATAGAAGCACTTACCTTTGAGATCAAAAGACACACTCTGGATGCTTCTACAAGAGCTCTTAAAAAGATTAGATCTCTGTTGGATACCAAAAAGAAAGAGCATAAAGACATTCTTGTGGGAGAGTACCAGAAAGTAAAAGGTACACTGAAAGGATTTGTTGAGGATACAATTCCTTATTTCTATTCGAGTACAGAGAGAAAATACGAATTTGTCCCAGGAAATCTCAGAGATTCTATTCACTTTGTTGGTGTCCTCAAACGTCTTGTAGAATTTCTAAAGACGAAGCTTAAAACAACGCATTTGACTACAGAAAGTCCCACTTCCTTCTGCCAGAGCATCAAAGACCTCACTTTCTTGGACAAAAAGACACTTAAATTCTGCTCCCAGAGACTGGGTACTCTCCTCCAATCTCTCTCCTACGACGATGAAGATGTATTCAGTCTGAAGAAAGTTGCTGACTTCGGAACAATGCTTGCTCAGTACTCCAAAGGCTTCTCTGTCATCTTCGAACCTTATGATACCCAAGCCCAAAGTGTATTCAACCCAGTTCTTAGACTGGCTTGTTTGGACTCTTCTATAGCTATTGGTCAAATATTCTCTACCTTTAACAATGTTATTATCACCAGTGGGACTCTGAGTCCTATCGAAATGTATCCCAAGATATTAAATTTTGTAGCCAAAAAGACTGTAGAGATAGGAGCAACACTCGAGAGAAACTCTATCTCTCCATTGTTCATTACAAAAGGGAACGATCAGATGACAATCAAATCAACGAACGACGATGCTGTCGAGCTGGATCTCAAAACCAAAAAGAATTCTCTAACAACTTCATTCTCTCTTAGATCAGAGCCATCTGTAGTTCGAAACTATGGAAATCTTATTATTGAGCTGTCAAAAACTGTTCCGGATGGAATCATTTGCTTCTTTCCATCTTATCTCTATATGGAAGAGATAGTCAGTTTGTGGTCAGAAACCAATATAATTTCAGAAGTAGCAAAGAACAAACTGGTGTTTATAGAATCTCCAGACTTCAGAGAGACCGAGCTTGCCTTGAAAAATTACAAAAGAGCTTGTCAGAATGGAAGAGGTGCTGTGATGTTTTGTGTAGCTAGAGGCAAAGTCTCCGAAGGTGTAGATTTTGAGGATGGCTACGGGAGATGTGTATCTATCATAGGAGTACCTTTCCAGTATACAGAAAGTATACGTCTTAAGAAAAGACTAGAATTCCTACGAACAGAGTACAATATTAAGGAGTACGATTTCTTGACATTTGATGCTATGAGACACGCAGCACAGTGTTTGGGACGTGTACTGAGAAATAAAAAAGACTACGGACTGATGATCCTTGCAGACCAACGATTTGATGGTAAAGATAAGAAAAATAAACTTCCTAAATGGATCCAGGGATATGTAGAACCTGGAAATTGCAATCTTAGTGTAGATATGGCTCTTAGTATATCTAAAAGATTCTTTAGAGAGATGGCACAAGAGCTTCCTGAGAAAGGATTGTCAATGTTGAGCTTTGAGGACATACAATCGCTTTCTAAAAATTGAAATTTAAACTTTTAATTTATCTAATATTAAATAAAGTGCTTGTTTTTATAGTAGTGTCTTTACTTAATTGATTTTGAAACTTTAAAATATATTTCAACATTGGATTATCACAAACTCAAAAGGGATTTAACTTATTTTATATTTATATTCATATTCAGTTCTTTATGGTTATATGCTGTTTTTGAAAAAAAAATTATCCAACCTTTAAGATGAGAGTGTCAAGGAAAAGATTATTAAAGTTGATGATGAAGAGGATACAATGACGATAAAACATAGGAAGAGGATAAAACTTGAAACTTTCAAGGAATACCTTCAAGAAAATGTTTAAAGGAACAAAGCTAGATTGTCTGAGACAAATAGCTTCCCTGAACCTGATTTCAAATTCAAAGATTTGTACATGCAATAATAGAATGTCTTTGGTTGCAAAAAAGGTATAGACGGATATGTTTGATCTTGCTTTTCACAAAACCATAGAAAAGAACTTTCGGTTAGAGTTGATTCTTTTTCAGGATATAAAAAATCCTTAGATGTAATAGTATTTATGTTTTTTTTTTGCCAAGAGAGAATTCACAGTCAACCTTATCTTCCTTCCTATATCTAAATAAGACTACTGTCTCATTATGGTGTCTAAATTGCCGAATCGCTTGCCAAGATGCTTTAACCAACGATTCAAATTAACTGGTTGACGGCTTATATTCCGAAGGAGCACCAAAAGCAATAGAAATTGATGAAACTCCCTTTTCAAAAGAAAAAACAATGTAGGCCGAGTAACAGATGCACAATGGGTGTTTGGAATGATTAAAATAGGTAGCAGAAAGTACTTGCTTTTTCCTGTTCCCGATAGAACTTCTGGTACCTTAATGAGTATAATTTCAAACCACGTGTTACCTGGTACAATAATCATCAACTAAAAATAGAGATCTCATGTTTCTCTGCGGGATGGTCCGGCTTACACTCATTTAACGGTTAATCATAGTCTCAATTTTGTTTTTCCTGATGATCCTATGGTTTATACTCAGAATATGGAAAATCTCTAGCTGCATGTAAAACGTAGGTTTAAATTCAGTATGGAACTAGAGAGACATGCTTGATGGTTCCCTCCGTGAATCTATGGATTAAAACATATACGCTGATAAGCCGAAACGGTTCAATCGATTTCTAATTTCTCTGTCAGAAACTTTACAATTGAACTAAATTGCGCAAAATATTTTATAGTTTCCCTTTTATTTGTTGAAAACACAGCATAATAGACCTATCTAGTAGCTATTGTAGGATGCATTTCTTTATTTAAATTGAATTTGGAATTTTTCTTTCTGTTGAAAATGTTCTTTATAGTAAAAATATAATTCAACAATTTGTAGAAAAAATAAAATAATAAAATTTTCCATCATTGTGAAATATGCTTTTTTACAAAAACCCTTTTTATTCTTTGATTTTTTTTCAAAAACGGCATATAAAACCATAATGAATCGAATATCCAAAAACATTAAAATTAATTAACATTTTTTCAACAACCGTAAAAATCTATATTTAAAATATTGAAATGATAGGATGCACTATTTCATCAATTTCTTTTGAGTTTTTATATTCTAAAAGCACCTTTGTAGAGAAATATAAAAGATCTAAATTATGAGAATTTTCTAATGCTCGTTCTAAATATTCTTCACCTTTCTTAGTGTCTTTATAAATTATTCCGAGTTCTAAGTTTGCTTCATAGCACTGTGGATTTAAATTAAGTGCTTGTTTAAAATTGAAAACTTGAGCTTCGATGTCCCCTAACATCTTAAAATAATAACCTTTTGATATCAAATATGATATACTTGTTATATCTAAAAGTTCATTACATCTTTTATATTCTTCTACATTACCTATTTTGTAATAATAGTCACAGCAAATAGAAATAATTTTCTCATTGGGTCCAAATGAACCTAGAGCCTCTTTTTCACATTCTCTAAATCTTTTATCGTCGTTTATCTCCATATAATAACCAAGAAGATCCAAAAATGCAAAATAATGGTCTTTCTTCAAAATATTCATAATTTTCAGGTAGTTTTTATCAAGACCTCTCTTTCGGTAGTATTTACCCAACCAGAATCTAATTGTTGGATTATATTTCTCTCTTTGCATTCTAATATCCTTCATAAACCCAATTATAGGATAGTGCTTAAAATTATTTGTTTTGATAAATTCCACAAATATTTTTTCTAATATAGTTTGAGGATTCTTGAGTACTTTTAGACATCTTTGATAGTCTCCCATTATGTAATAAATAGCACATAGTACCAAATCATATGTAAAAAACGTGTTGCTATTTCTCGTGTATGTTTTGTTAAACCTTTCTTTGGCTTCCAAAGAACCATTTCCCAAGAAGTATTCATAGAGCTTATCATACTCGGCATGTTCTATAAAATATGCTACATCGTCTTTTTCTTTTACACCAAAGGGAATGATGCCTATAAAGGTATCAAATATTTCCTTACATTTTTCTTTTGAAGGTGATAAACGATGAAGATCTAAATACTTATCTGTCTGTTGTATTGTATATTTATGAATTAAATATTCTAAACGAGGTTTTATAGACTCATTTCTATCAGCATTTTGGCTCAAGTGATACAATAAAGATAGATCAAAGTATGCTTTCTTATAATTCTGAAGCTTATTATAGCATTCACTCCGCAAATCCAAAGCGTAAGAGTTGTTTTTAATACGAATATTCAAAGATTTATTCAAGTTCTCCACTGCTTCTTCATAATTGTTGGATAAAAAATAGCACATCCCTATATTATTATACGCATCTAAAAGATTTTGTTCATTTTCTGCTACACAAATACTTTTCCTAAAAAAATCTATCGCCTTTTCATAATCGTGATTTGAATAATATTTTCCCATTGAAAAAAAGTCAGTAAAACTAACCAGTTTTGAGAAAAATTTTCTTTTTAGGAAATAGCCAATTAACGATAGGCCACCAAAAATCATAACGGTTGCAAGACACCACAAAATTTCATCTTTGTAAATCATTTGGGGTTAAATGTAATTCTACAGATTTATTTTAATATTTGATTGATTAATAAATTAAATCTTCTTTTCATACTTATTAATAAATAAGGAGTTTATATCATTAAAAGATGTTTGTTTATGGTCATTTTATAATTCACACAACAATTCAATTATAATAACAATTAATTTATTGGTCATTATCTTCTTTTTTATCAGTTATTTTAATAAAGGAGAAATTAACAAAGATAATATGTTCAATTCTGGTCATTATCTTCTTTTCTGAAAGTTTACTCTTATACGATCTATTGAGATAGACTTAATGTGTACTTCAGAAGTAGTGTTTTAAATAATTTTATAAATTTGTGTATAGATATTTCTTGTGGTATATAGTTCAAGTTACCACAAAGGAATTGTTTTTGGCCTGTATTAAGGGTAACTGCTGGTTTTTTATCTAATAGGCCGTATACATTGGTCATTTTTACGATACTAAAAGAAGATATACTTTTATAATCTTTATATCAACATAATTTCTCTAACCATAATACCAGTGTGTTCTTCAGTAATATTTTCTTGAAACAGCTTATTAAACACCAGGATATAAATAATTTCTTTAATTTATATTGTGCTTCTATGTTTTTGACTATTAAAAGATATTTGAAAAATAAATTAAATTATTTTTAGATTAAATATTTTTTAATACTTAAATTCACCTTTCAATTATAAAACTTATATTAATTAGACTGGAAAGCAAGATTTCGAATAAATTATCACAAAATCTACCAAAAATGCAATAAAGCCTAAGAAAGTGAATTTAGACATTGTTGTTTAATCATAGATGATAAACAGTTATTTTTAATAAAACAATATTACAATAGTTTTTTAAAAAAATATTTAAAGACAAATAATCCTCAAAGTAAAAAAGAAATAAGAATAATTAATATTTATTTAAGTTTCAATCTTAACTGTGCACGAACTTTTCTATTGAAGAAATATAAAGAACTTGCAACATTGATAACTACAGAGGCTATAAATATTAAAGAAAAGGCCCAAAAAGGTAGTTTCTCACAAGCCATAAATTTAAAGTATTTTTCTGGTGTCTTTAAATGCTCTGCGGAAGCAGTGGCGGTTAAATCTGGGAAATAATTATCCATTTCAATTTTCGAGATATTTGCTTTGACAATTGATTTTGCATTTAAGTATCGGAAGATGGCTCCTAACATAAGCTGTGGGAAGAATGAGTAAAGGCATGTTATGTATTTAAACCATTTTAGACTATCTGGCATATTGCCTTCAATCACATCATAGACAAAGTCAAGATTTGTGCTAGCAACGTAGCAAATATAGAAGAAGAAAACTGAAACAATCTTCGAGCCTTTCCCTGGGGATAAGAGAAGAGTTCTAACGAATATGTAGTTTATCACGTAGCAAAAGATAATAGAAACAGCATATATGAAATACCAGTAGTTTATCAGTGATCTGAAAGATGTCCAGAAGACAACACCAAACGACAGGAAGAAAGCATACGTGGAAACCAACCAATCATGCAATAAATTAGCTAAGAAAAAGGACAGAACTGTGTATTTTCCACTATAAACATCTTCTGCTGCCATTAAACTGTTATCAAAGATGTTGTTGAGGAACATGTAATAAAAAATTTGAATTAACACATACATCGAATGTGACCAAAAAGAAAAATTTCTTTTCATTTCCGAAGTAAAGTAACCAGATATGTATTTTATAGCTTCATCAACTTTTGTACAGCCGAATGAATAAATACCTACTTTGACTGTAGTAAATGTGTTAACCAAGAACTGAATTACATAAACAAAAACAAATGCAACCAAAAGTTTGCCTATTAGTCCACCAAAAAAACCCTGTGTTCGAGCAGTGTTTAAGTAATATCTTCTCAACAATGTAAACATAGCTATAAAAGAGAAACTGACTTCAAAGTAGAGTTTTGATAACCCACTTTTGAATATATTTTGATTACGCAATTCATTATACTGCATCCTGTTGGTTTCAATGATATCATTTACTTTTGGCCTAGATTGTTTAATTTCAGGAGGGAATGGTGTGTCTGAATGTAGCTCAAACAGATATTCTGCAAGTGAGATACCTTCTGGTTTTGGGATTCCTTTTTCTTCAAGCCAATTTTCTATCTCACTGACCTTTCCATCATAGAACACTGCACCCTTTCCGAGATAAAAAATCTCATCAAAAAGATTGAACAAAGCTTCTCCAGGCTGATGTAAAGAAATTATTACTATCTTGTTCTTTTCCGCAGCGTATGTCTTCATGAAATTAATCAGAGTCAGTGCAGAGTGTGAATCTAGGCCTGATGTAGGCTCATCCATAAAAATCACCTCGGGATCAGAGCACATTGACAAAGCTATCATAGCTCTCTTTCGCTCTCCTCCAGATAATGATTCAATATAAGCCAATCTTTTGTCAAAAATATTTGCTCTCTTTAGTAGTTCTTCTGCGAACTCAATCTTAGCTTTCTTAGTCATAAAAGGCTGGTAGAAATCTAAGTTGTAAAGAATGCTCTCTTGGATTGTGAATTTTGGGAAATACAGATCATCTTGCTTTAGATATGAAACTTTGCTTAACCAGTCACTATCATTTCGTTCCTCTCCATTATAAAGAATGGTTCCGTAAGTCTTCGAGGAATTGTCTATTCTTCCTAGCAATACATCAAATAGTGTAGACTTACCAGCTCCACTTGCTCCCATAACTGCTGTTAAGATTCCAGATTTGAATTTTCCTGATATACCATCAAGAAGTCTTACATATTTTGTAGATATGTTTTTATCTTCGTTCTTAACTTCAATAAAGATATCTTTGAACTCGAGTGTTTTCTGTTCCATGGTGGGGTTCTTGAAAATTTTTCATTAAATACGAAAACGGACATTAAATTAAAAAATTAAACAAAAAGGAGATATTAAATTATAAATAGGAGATGAAATGTACTAAATAACATCAAAAAGTTCAAAAACAGATCATATAACAGTAATAAGTATAAACTAGGTGTTTTTAATATATATTTTAATTTAAAGCGGGATTATTTAATCTTTGTTTTATAAACTTTTTATAGAAAAAGATGGCAATTTGATTTGAAAATATTCTAAGAACAAAGATTGGAACAAAATTACAAAAAAATATTTAAAACTCGAATACATTTTCATTTTTAAAAAAATATTTAAAACTCGAATACATTTTCATTTTTAAAAAAATATTTAAATCTTGAATACATTTTCATTTTTAAAAAAATACTTGATTTTAAAGATCAGAACATCTTAGATTTATATCATTTAGATAAAAATTGTATATAAAGATATTTCGAAGTACAAAATATATACATTATATGAAATAAATTTTAAATTTAACAGCTATTCTAAAAATTTTCATTTTGATTGAAACTTGACATATGAAATTAAAAGGGGTTGGAAATGTTTTGAAAAAATATAACATCCTACGAATTTTTGTAGATACTTGTTTATCATAAGTCTTTACTTCGTGTGTTGATTTAAGTTAGACCAGTTGTAAGTTGATTTTAATGTAACCCAATATCTTGAAAAGGTTATCCATAAATATTAAATAAACATAATTTAGATCGGCTCTAGTATTTTTGTTTATAATGTGTAAAATACAAAACTTTAAATAAATAAAATGTCCTTTTATTAGTCTAAAAAGCAAGAAAAAAGAGAATCAAGGCGATGAGCTTCAGCAAATACAAAACTTTTTCTATCTTTTTCTACGTTATGATTTATAATAAGTAAAATAAAAATATTCACGAAACATATAATCGTATTCCAGTACAATGTTTTTAATTAGACATTCTTAAACCTTGTTCTAATATTGTAATATGATTATGAATGTAGAACAAAAACATGATAAATTAATAATATTTTATAAAAATTTATCATGTTATATAATCACTTACAGTTACAATAAGGTAAATATTTTAAGTATAAAATAATGTTTTTAATTGTAATTTGATAAATAAAAACTTATGGGACTACTTTATGTCTTTCTCTCAATATTAAATTAAAAATAAGAAAAATGAATTTATCAAGAAACTTGCTTTTGATACAAAGCGTTGCTATTTTCTATTAATTTTTAAATTAAATGTTTATTTTTATAATTTGTAAGTTTTTCGCCACTTTAAGGTATCGTTTTTGAAAACTTTTATTTTGTAATCCTATAAATATTGTCTCGAAAGAAAAGTGTTGATATAAAAATACAGTAAAAAAGTCAATTGTAGTTTTCCATCTACTACTCTTAGACGCAAAGGTTTTTTAAAATGATGAGAGAATTTTATAATTATATAGTCATCAAATACATAAATTGGACAAGCAGTTTATTTATTGAATATCTTGATCTACGAAAAATTAAATTATAATCTGATGTACAGTATGTTAATTTTAAATTGGACAAGCAGTTTATTTATTGAATATCTTGATCTACGAAAAATTAAATTATAATCTGATGTACAGTATGTTAATTTTAAATTGGATGATTTTTTGAGCAAGTTATAAATCCATATCAATGTAATTTTATGTATCATCCCTTGAAAACACTTATTTCTTGGTTCGGTAAGTTTTTTTCAAATTGTTAATTTTATCTTGGATATTTCTAATTTAAAATCGTAAATGTGCATTGCAAGCTCTAAAGAAAGCAGCAAATCTTTCTCTGAAACTTAGAGCCAACTTATGCCACACTTCAATTTCTATTGCTTGCTTCAGCTCGTATTTATTTTTGGTCGAAAAGGTGCCAATTTTTGATTAATATAGGCCCCCCTATAGGGTTCAAATAGGACGATTCAGGAGACCAAGAAAGGAGATATACTCGTTTATTAATGAAAAAGACTTGGTTGTTCTGTAAGTGTGCTTGGAGTCATTATCTTGTAGAAAAGTATAATTATTTAAATCCATAATCGTTGCACTTAGATTCAGGTTGTCGGCTAATATGTTAACATATCCATATTTTTTTCAACAAAGACTAGTTTCCCTACGCCATAGTATGGAAAACAGCCCCAAAACATTACTGAACCAACACTAAACTTGAAAGTTGTGTTAAGTTTTTCATTTTCAAGCCAGTGCCTGGAGTACGCCAAACAGAAACTTTCCATCAGACTGGAAAAAATAAACTTATTTTAATCTGAGAATATTATTTTCTTAATATTCTCTTTTTACAAGAAATTTCTTGGTTTTCTCTATCCTTCTCAAAATATTTTTGAAGTTGAGGTTTTTTAATTAGTGCGTAAGGTTGTCTATTGCCGTGTTTCAGCACTATTTTATAGTTACGTGGCTTGTGATTTTCCCTGTCTTTGCAGTGAATTCGTCAGAGTACTTTATCAGCAAGGGTTTATTTTTTTAAATTATTGCATGAATAACAGCCTCGGAAGACTAAGGCTTTTCTTTTGAAAAGGTTCGCTCTTTGTTATTAATATGATATTCCACTGATCGCTTTTTGATGATTCTAGAGAATATACTTTACGCTACGTTAATCTTTTAGCGATCAGCACCTAAGAATTTTTTTGGTACAGGTCAATAATCTTGTTCTTTTGTGTCTAAAAGATTCATCAAGTGGATATAGAAAAATTCCAAAAAATGCATCCTTTTAAGGGAAAAATAGGCTATTTATGTGCAATAAAAATTATCCAAGTTAAATTTAACAGTTACTAAAAATAAGGTGAGATGTGTAGTGTTTAGGACATAAAACAATAAGTACAGTTAACCTTCTCGATAACGAATTCCACGGGGACTAAATTATCAAAATCCGTTATTAAGAAATATCGTACAAATTAAAACAATATTTAGGCCATTTTCTTAATAAAAACTAACATGCTACGCTTTCCTTGGATTTATTTACAATCACTATCTCTTTTAGATTTATATAAGCTAATTCTCAGTATTATATTTCAAAAATAGTTCTCATAATTGACTCAATGAGTTAAAACTAAGGAATAAAATGAGCTCATGGATTCATCTCTTCAATATCTTCCTGTTCTATTGTATATTGTTTTTAATCATTTTCGTACATTCTGGTGTTTAACTACATGCTGATTTTCTGTGTCTAACATCGAATTTTCCATAGACTTTCTGTAGCAATGAACAATAGTTTATTCCAAGATATTTACCCATGCTTCTATAGTATCAGCTTCAGAGATTCTAAAATAGTAAATCGTTTTACAATATCAGTATAGTTTTCTTGTGGTTTTATTTCCAATTCTAGATTCATCTTCAAATTCAAGTTTTACCTATTAGTTTCGGTCAGGTGAAAATTTTATAATTGTTAATATCTAATAGTAGAATGTTTTTAGATATCTTAATATCTTTAGTTTGATAAACTTCTATTTACTAATAAGTGTATCTTTAGTTTGATAAACTTTTATTTACTAATTTTAAAGCATTCCTCTCAGCTGAGGCTTTGCTTTACCTTTTGAAGTAAGACCTTCTATGATGTTACCTACACAACGAGATCCACCACATTTATGACACTTTAGAAAATACAACTTCTTTTCTCTAACTATGTCTGTATCTTCTACACTGTCACATATTTTACAAGCCACGAAGTGTTCAATGTACCTTCTAATCACCTCCTGCACCTCAGAACGGATGTATGTTCCTTTAAGAAGCAGCTTCCCTTCCTTGTTCACAGACCCCGTGGTTACAAGCTCTGACGTGATGTAGCTCACAAGATGGTCCATGCTTCTATTGAGTACATGTGATATTTCAGAGACATTCACAAGAGTCTTCCGGCCTTCTCTCTTCACCTCCAGAGGAAGCTTCACTCTGTTGGTATTGTTTGGGTCTCTGTCCTTCTTAAGAATATCTAGGGCACTCTTAAGTAGACTCATATACTGCAGCTCTGAGGGGAAGATGTCCTCGTTGTTGTCTTCCTTCCTTACTGTTGATGTCTGCTTTCTTGAGCCCAGTCTTACCTGCCTCTTCTTCGAGAATTCTTTCAAATTAATTCCAATATCTAATGATTCATTGCTTGATTCGCACATACCCCTTTCAAAAAATCAATTAATATAATTTTTTAACACTCCAATTTTAAATCAAGAAATTATTATTTAATATTGAAAATGATTTATAATTTTGAATATAGAAAAATCTAAATTTAAATGTTTGTACAATTAAATTTGTGATTTATTTTTTATAATTTTTATAAACCTTCAAGTGTGTATACCTGCTTATAATTTTTATAAACCTTCAAGTGTGTATACCTGCTTATAATTTTTATAAGAACTTCTTTAGATTCCTAACCATCTTTATATATCTACTATAATTTTTATAAACCTTCAAGTGTGTATACCTGCTTATAATTTTTATAAGAACTTCTTTAGATTCCTAACCATCTTTATATATCTACTATAATTTTTATAAACCTTCAAGTGTGTATACCTGCTTATAACTTTTATAAGAACTTCTTTAGATTCCTAACCATCTTTATATATCTACTTATTTGTCTCCCCAAATGATTAATAATCAAAATCTCTCTTGTTTGCTAAAAGATAAAAAATTTTCTACTGTATGCTCTTATTTAGATACAGATGTCAGGAATTTGGATTGTGTGATAGAGTCCATTGAATTCAAGTCTATCTCAAAGCTTCTTGAACGTATGTGGAAGACCAATATCAATCTTTCAGAATCCTTGAATGCTGATTTTATTATCTGTTGTATTTATTCAATTCTTTCGAATCCATTTGATTTCAACAGTATTCTCAAAGAAAAAGACACCAGCATCTTGCTTAACTTCTGTCTAGCTAATATCAACAGACACGAAATAGGAAAACTTGCAATAAGCTCTCTAGTACTATTAAACAAGAAAACAATCTTACTTAGGAAGAATGATCGACAGTACTTCATTAAAGATACGCCTGTAAGTCAGGAAGTAGCATACTCTTTTTTAGTACAATATTCAAAAGGACGTGTAATTAATATTAATTTCAAAGAAATAGACAGTGCAAGTGATTTTGATTTTAATCATACTACCAACAATGTTCACACTTCAAAAGATCCTAAAGACTACTACTTTCTCAATCTCAAAGACAGTCCTTTAGTATTAATATCGAAGATAGAAATACTATCTTCACAAATAAAACACTATTCTATCAAGAAGAAAGTGCTAGAAGACTTTACTATGCTTTTAAACCACCAGAATGTTTCTGTTGGCTGGTCTTTAGCAAATTCAATGGCGAGCATTGCTAAGTATTTCGAGACAACGAAGTTTATAGAAGAGCTCAAAGCACGATGTCAAGAAATATTTGCCAATGAAAGTTTGTGGATAAACACAATTTCCATATTAGGAATACTTACCCTAAAAGGTGTGGATGTTGGTAATGTAGAAAATATAGTGGGAAAGGCTCTTCTTTACGACAATGAATTTGTATATCGCTCTAGTTTGCTCAGAGAACACACGCTTTTTCTGATTTGGGCTCTTTTGAAACGACATCTTTCTGTAAGTGAGTTGTCCTCTGAGCCTCCACAATATTCCTTTTTTGATTTATTGGTGTTTACTTACGTGTTTGATTGCAATTATAATGTAAGAAGAGCTGCTGCTTCTGTGATTTCGGAATATATTGGTATTTTTAATTTAGAAAACGGTTATTTATTTTTGAAACTTTTAGATAAGAATTACCACAAGAGATTAGAGAATGCTGATTTGTTACTTAACGAACTAGCAGTATTTTATGACATTGGCAGGTTTAAAAAAGAGCATCTTAAATCAAAACTGGGCCATTATAGCAATATTGTCAAGGAGGCTGCTTCTTTTCTGGTTGTAAAGGCATACGACCCGAAAGAGTTTTACAGCTGCGGAGAAAGCCTTGAAGAGAGAATAGCATGTTTTTATGTGTTGCTTTACTCTTTAAAACAAGACAGGGAGACTTCAGAGATGTGTGGAATTTTATTGTGTAAAATTGACGATAAAATTTACAAAACAAGAAATTCAGAAGCCTTTATCTACCTATATTTAATCTGTTTAACGCAAGTAATTGAAAAAATAATACGAAACCCTATTTTACCAATTTGCAAAACATTGTGGGAGAACACTAGAACAACACTGTTGAGACAAGAAGTCATTCTTAATAATCTGTTTTATTTATTAACTAAGAATATTTTCCCAAGAGAGACAAGTATTTTGTGCTGGACTTTGGGGAACGAGATGTTTAATAAGAAACTATTAATTAATTTAAGACGAAATAATGAATCGTTTATTCTGGTAAATTCACAACAAAAAGAGCTTCCGATTGCAAAATACAAACAAAATATAGCCAATATCAACCTAGATGTAAGAATCCACTCCTATAAAGCTCTTAAGTACGTTGAAAATGTAGAAAATTTTATAGAAGAAATTAAAAAGGGACTTGATGACTATACTGTAGACCGAAGAGGAGATATAAGCTACAAGATACGACTAGAAAGTTTATATCTTGCTCTACATCTTAATATAGATGTTGAGAAGTACATAATTAGGTATTTGGTAGATAAATCTAAGTATCTCAGGGACTATTGTCTAGTCCTATTGAGTTATTTCAATGTTTTCCAAGTCTTCAAACCTCCAGTAGTTCTGTCAAAAGACCCAAAGCACGTGCACTTCTGTCGACTTAAAGAGAATTTTAATAAAGAGCTGGTAGAATTTTTAGAGATAAGAAATCTAAAACCACAATTTTCAAAAGAGACACTTCGTTTTCTCGAAGCATTCGAAATGGAAATGAAAAAGAAGATAAACTCACCTAAAATGGAACATGCCTACTTTGAATCAATGATAGCGGCAGCAGAAACGTTACCAGAATATCTAAAGACTGAATTTAATTTAGGGATATCTTCGACAATAGCAACTTCTGATAAGGGTCTCTCTGATCATCTATCAGGAATTCTAAAGGTTTAATAAAGATTTAAAATGATTTAATAAAGGTTTAACGTTAAAGTGCCAATTGTTTACTTTCCCAGTTGAGCACCTAAAAAGTTTTAAGTCCCTACATGACAGAAATATTGTGTCTATATGGCGGTAAATAAAATAAAATAAAATATCCTTTAATAAGTCTAAAAAGCGAGAAAAAGAGTATTAAGGCAGTGAGCTCTAGCTCCAGCTTAGTTGAAAAACCATGGCTT